>JAHXMU010000451.1:446128-542684 GCA_019455685.1 Philornis downsi | reverse complement strand
CAGCTTTGTCATGAGCTAGACCCCTTCAATATAATTCAGTATTGAAGGAATCTGCTGTAGTTTTCCCCCCTATCTTAGCAGAAACAAGTTTTAAAGCTAAATTGCAAAATGCAAAATGTTTCAAGCGCCCCTTTTCTCAGTTTCACATATTAGGCTCTCAGGGATTTTTACAGCCGGTTTAAAATTGTTTGTTTTTTTTTTAATTGAAAATTTCGTTACTTCGTTTAGATGTTGATCTGAATCAAAATTGAAAATTTGTTGCAGTTTCCATTTCTTAGGGGGAAGAATGTTCCAAAGTCTATTTGCGAAATATAAATTGGCTCTCAGCAATTTTTCACAGCCAGCTCAAATTTCTTGTTTGAATTAAAAAATTTCAGTGAGTATCAAACAAAACATCAAAATTGTAGATTCAGTTTCATATTCAGAATTAAAATTTAATACACTTTTGATTTTGATGTCGAACCAAAATTGTGTACATTGTTGATATGAATACCTAAAACTGAAATTATTCGAAAATATTTTCGGCTTGATTTCTCAAATTTGGAGTAGTAGGTAAATTTAAATAGTACAAACTATATTATAAATGTAAATATTTTATTTTAGCTGAAATACAACTAATAAAATTATGAAATGGTCTAATTCAATTCATTTCGTCCTCATTGTAGAAGTATGAAAATTAAATGTAGAAAATTTGAAAAAATATTTCTAGCGAAAATATTTCACATTTTGCATATAATTTAAAAAATGATTAAAAAATTTTGAAATCTAAAGCAAAAAAACAATTACGAATAAAAATTACAAATGTTGAAAAAATTAGAAAGGCAGAAAAGAAAATGATTTAGAAATATATTTTTTAAAACAGTTACAGCAATCGCAAATTTACGCAGAGCAATGTATTGTAAGCTGTAATTTCTTAAAAACATAATATTTTGGAGAGGTGTTATTAAAAAAAAAATAATAAGTTAAAAATAAAAAATTTAAAAAGAAAAATGTGTGAGCTTTTCTAAGATATCACCTGTTTTATAAAAATTTGTAACGAAGTAATGAAACAGGCGAATTTTTCTTTAAAAGGCAATTTTGTAATGGCGTATACAGAAATTTTTTACTTTTTTTTGTTAAAGCAAGTTTAGAAATAGGCAACAGCAGACAAGATTTAATCAATAATTAATGAAATAATCAAAACCAGATGACATAAATCAGCAAAAGCACGAAATGGTTTCACTTGATTTGTTACCGACTACAAATCAAAGATGACAGCAATGGTAATTCCGAAAAAAAAAACGACTAATGCCGAAGCAAATATATTAATAATCATGGCATTTGTCACTTGAGTTACTTGATATTTTAAGAAAGACATAGAAACTGCTTCACCTAAGTGTTCGGATTCCCGAAATTATTGCTTAGCTTATAATTATTTGACTATCATATAAATTCAGCTATCACATTATAGTTTCTGTAGTCATTTGCAGTCATTGGCAATGGCTTCTGCCGTCAACAGTTATATTTCTTGACACCACAAAGTAGTCATTATTCAAAAAAAAATATGTGGTTTTTCGAAAAACAATACCCGCACTAAAAAAAGTGAAGAGAAATAACGCCGCAGATAAAGATCCTTTGCAATTGTCACTAATAATTTTTTTATTTTTTATTTAAATATGTGGTTTTTCGAAAAACAATACCCGCACTCAAAAAAAATGAAGAGAAATCGCCGAAGATAAAGATCCTTTGCATTTGTCACTAATATTTGTTTAAATAAACGATTTTTTTTACAAATTTCTCCCTTGTTTAGAAACATCAAGAAAAGAATTAAATTTTGAATATCCAATCTAATGTAACTGCGGTCTAATTTGTGGGCTGTAAAGTGGTAATAAAAGGAGTGCAAAAATGCGGAGTATAGAAAATAATTATGTAGAGTCTCCGAAAATAAAATGTTCGACAAGAAGGCTCAAGCAGATTTTTCTTGATCAATAGAGTTTTCGACACAACTTGGTTCAAGTCCATGGTATTTACCATTTATTTCCTGTATGAAACCGGTAGCAATGATCTCTAGAAGAACACTACTGCGTGCTTTCAGGGTAATATACTCGTAAGTCGTTTCATAGCTTGCTCGAGTCTACGGAGAGCGTCTAAGGAGATCCATCATACGGACATAAGAACTATTTAGTAGCAATCGTCATGAGAAGCTATGCTTAGGTAAAATATAAAGGACTGCCTCGCCTTGTGGGATTTACTCTCATTTTTGATTTTCCTTTTCGCCGTTGGGAGACCATACTGAAAAGGAAGGCACCATTTTTTATTTTGATACCGCACGTAGCATAGGTCAATTTCAAATGAAAAAGATCTATCGGGGCAAGATAAAGATGAAAGCATATAAAGGGTGTCCCAACAAGAACGCAAGATTTAAATTTTAAATAAAACACAGATATTAAAAAAAACCGTGAAATTTTATTATATCGTAAAGTAGACAAAATGAGGTTATGTATGGAACAACACATCGGGCATTTTTTTCAATGACCGTTTTGCATAAATGCTGCGTATTTCATTAATTCAGCGTCCAATTTCCTGTTTTATGACTTGAGTCGCCGTCGACTCATTCGCGTAAACCACATACTTCAAAAAATCCCAAAGAAAAAAGGCTAATGGTGTTAAAGCGCACGATCTAGGCGGCCAATTATGGTCTCCAAAACGCGAAATAACACGACCGGGAAATGACTGATGCATCAATTAAATTATTTCTCTGGCTGTATGACATGTGGCCGTCTTGTTGAAACCACATTCCCTCCACATTCATTTCTTCAATTCTAAGCACAATAACAATTGTTCAAGTGTCAAACAATGACAATTCGAATGGCACCAAATTCAAATCTTGCGTTCTTGTTGGGACACCCTTTATTTAACACAGAGGACTAAAAAGGAAAAATGCACTTTTAGAGATTAGAAAGTGTAAACGTAAGAAAAATAAAGATATAATGAAAGAAAATCGATAATGATCTTTGTTTACGGACACCCCAAAGTTCAAACATTCACCTGATATGGACCCAGCTTGAACTCCCAAGGGCATAAATTCAAATGCAAGAAAATTCCGTATTTTTTTTTTTTATTTATTTGTAAAGACTATCTTAAGGCAAGAGAGCATATTAGTTGCAATTATATGCGATATACCTATATTACTTATATTTGAAAACTGTTTTTTAGATTTTTATTGCCTTCGGCACCAGTTGTCAAAAAATTAAAATATGGAACTATTTTTAACAATTTTAAGTCTATTTTAAGTCTAAGACTTATTGATTTTGTTCATTTTAAAATTTGAAGAAATTTCGTTCTTGTATGGAGACATTTTTTTCATCAAAAAATTATTTTGAAAAAATCAACTTCAAAATCATCTTGCTTCACAAATTTTAAATTTTTTTATACAATTCTCCATTCCCAAAAAATTGTGAAATTATTATTTTTTCAGATTCTGTTCGCGCCCTCTCCTTTCATTCGGGCTTGAGGAAATATTTGATAATATTCAGGGCCATTTTTAAACTTTGGGTAAATGTGGGCCGCGACAATTTTTTGTCTTAAGTTTTTGTTTCATTTTATGTATTCTGTAGTCCGAAAAAAATCGTTCTAGCCGCTTGCGAAAAAATACCATTTTTGTACATATTTTAACAAAATAAGCAGCCTGATTTAAAAAGAAATGTAAATCTTAATTAAAAAAATATTACATATATGTATGTATGTATTTCAAAACCCTACGGAAATTTCAAATCATTTGAGTACGTACTCTTACTTGGCAGAATCAGTTCTTCCATATCGACCTTTTTTTACTTTTATGTATCCTAAACTTGAACTTACTACTATTCTACCCATTGTGGACCTATGATATGTAATTTTGTCAAATCCTAAAAATATTTTTAAAAATTTCCAGTAGTTTGGGATTTCACAAATAAAAAAACCTGGTTCGTCCTGCTGGCATCTCCATAATCCATCTATCTTAACAGAGACATTGTTGCTGTTGTTGTTAACGGCAGCGGCAGCCACTTCAGTTTGGTATGATTGAATTAGGATTTTATCAGTGTCATTTTTCGTGTTTGTTCTAGCGAATGTATCGAACTTTCGCAGCAGAGACAGACGTAGGTTCTTCTAACCGTAGCAACAGCAAACAAATCATTCTTGGGCAGATTTGCGAAATAAAAAATCAATTTTTTTGTGAGCGAATTGCTTTCCTTTTTTTTCTCGCACGTCAAAATTTATCACTTTTGCTTTGAAATAAAACAAAACTAATTTCGATTGCGTGGATGGCAAAGCACCGTCACAACCTCCGCCACCACCGCATAATCATAATTGCCGTTTTAGTCTAGACTCCAGACGTTAATAGCTGTAGTTTTAATGTTATCATGTAAACTTTTAGATACTCTTTGTCGTTTATGACTACTGAATTTACGTGGAATTTGCCATTAATTATTTATAATTATATAATTATAATTTATAATTTCTTCCGAAGAAATATTGCCTTAATCTGAACTAGATTATTTTTTAACCACACTCACTTTTAGCAATTAAAACTTTTAATTCTGTTTCTCACATTCAATTTAATCTTCTCTTCTTTTACATTTAAATGAATTCTTTAGAATTATTTTGTGTTCAACATAAATAACAAAAAAAATATAACTTTGGTTTCCAACCACACGCGACCACGCGTTCTTCTAATTTTCTATCTTCAATAAGAGTTCTCAGTACTCTCTCTCTTGGCAGACTGATTTTCTTTGCTACACATTTTTTGTACCCAACCTCTGCTTCTCTGCACGAACTTAACAGCAACCAACCAACCATCCAACCAAAAAAAAAGAGAAAAAGCGTATCAGACACCAACCGAACACATATTTTGTTTTGTTTTGTCATCCTTGTTCTTGATATTGCAGCACGCGCATTAGTGTGGTTTAAATCTCAACCAATTCGATAGTTGGATCCGAGTTTTCTTCCCGAATGCAATTAAAAAAATGGGTAAATACTCTTTGTTCCCTTTAACTATCATCCATAAAATTTTTAAATATTTCAACTGCCGATACTGTCCAAAAAATTTTAGAATTATCATCGAGCGTAAACTGTTTTTCTCGTTACGGTTCTTTCAACCTTCTCCTGTTTGGCTGTATTTTGTTTAAATACCTATTGTAAACAAATGTAAATCAAAATCATCACATTATCGTCCGATATATGTAATCGCATTTGTAGAATTTCAAAAAATAATTTCAAAATACCATCTGGAAATAAAAAATGTAGAAGATTTTTTACACCTAAAATCGGTTTCGCAGTGTACGAGTGTAAGAGAAAAATCTATCGGTACGTGTTTTCAGGTGAAATTTTGGCAATTAAAACATATAATAAGTATCAGTCTTCCAAGTCTGAGTCAAAAAATTTTTATATTATCAAATAGCAAAAGTATGTTGGTCGGACTAGAGGATTCCTTTATTAAAAAAAGCATCTTCCAAGAAATAAAGTCGAGCTTATCTGGCGTCAGTAGACACTAAATAATCTTTTTGCTTTTTGTGTTCACGTGGAAAAAGTTTGGCATTGCTAGCTTCCTTGTATAGATTTCCAACACTGAAATCGGAACAGCTGTTTTTATGGCATAATATATTCAATAATATATTTTTATAATTATTAAGTTACGTTCTTTTTATTACTATTTTATTTTCAATTTTACAGATGTATTATCGAACATATTGCGACGTAAAAATGTACTTTTTTCCGACTCCCGTGTTGGAAATCAACAAAAAGAAAAAAATGACGTTGGCGTTGCCGTATAAGAAAAATTTGGCTTCAAATTTCACGAACATTTTTTATATGGAATTTCACTGTGTAAAGTCAGTTTTTAACATACAAATATATATTTGAGAAAACAAAGTCCTGAATGAAATTGTGGTCAAATTTTGGATAATTAACTAAACATTCTATCGGACATCTAGAGATATTTACGGTTATATGTGTATACGAGTACATATCATATATATATAACTATATATTACATATCAAATATTTCTATCGACTCTTTGCCAACCAGATTTCTGCTAACAAACGCTTTTTTTTTTGTCTTTGCTAGTTAAAACATGAATTTAACTTCATACACAATCTTGAGCTTTTTATCGTAATCCAAGTATGTAGTTCAAACGAAATTTTCGTTACTTCGTATCAATTTCTCTCTACGACCACAATATTTTTTGAAGACTTTTGCGAAAAAATGCTAATTTTTATACTCTTACTCCTTTTAACCCGACACACTTTTTCCAGCGATATTCAATAGCCTCTATACCCTGTTTATAGTAAGAACTGTCAAACTACTTAAAATAGCCATATTTATTGTTGGCAAATTTTTTACCACCGAGGCATTTTTCAAGTTTGGAAATATAAAATAGTCCAAGGGAGCTAAATCTGGCAAATAAGCAGCGTGATAAAGCAATTTGAACTTTAATTCCTTAAATTTGGCTATCGCAATAGTGAACGTGTGAGCTGGAGCATTGTCTTGATGAAACAACACTTTCTTTTTCGCCAAATACGGCCTTTTTCCATATTTTCATCACCTAAACACTGCAATAAATTAGCATAATATTCGCCGTTGATGGTTTCCTTTCTGAAGATAATCAATAAAAATAATCCCATGCGCATCCCAAAAAACAGACGTCTTGAACTTGCTTGCATACCGTCTTCGCCTTCTTTAGACACAATTCTACCATTCCAGTCCACCGCTTTGACTGTTCCTTTGTCTCAGGTGTGAAGTAGTGGACCCTTGTCTAAGCTTTATTGTGGTGAAACGTCACCAAACACTCTACTGAAACATCTTCATGACACTGTTTTTACTCCATTAACAGCTTTCTCATCTTCAAATCTTTGGTCAATATAAACTAGCAAAGTCAATTTTAATGGAACTCGTAAACGTCTAGAAATTTCAGATACGTACATTTAACAATATAACAATTTATATTAACATAAGCAGTCGAAGCACAAAATAGTAATAAAATACTTACAATATAATCATATATTCCATATTCCATATTAAGAAAAACAAGTAGTCTCTTTAAATTTCGGGTGATATTTTATTGGACTGAATCTCCATACACAATTAAAGCGTCATATACCTATAATACTCCATTAAATTGCAGTCCAATTGGACTGTAACACAGTCCAATTTGCAATTTTAGACATCCATAGTTGACATTGAGCTTATTCCAACTTTTCAAGAAATAGTTAATTGTCCTTCTAACTTAACTCTAATGCAAGCAATTGTAATAATTTTGTTTATTTATAAATATTTACAAGTTCTTATAACAATCCGATCTAATTTTACAAGCCAAAATCCATATCAAAACAAAATTTTGTAGCCGCTTGAGTTAACTATTGTAATCACTAGCAACTTCTTTGTTAGTTGCTACCAAGCTGTCTATTTCTATTCCTTTCGCTTTCATTAAACAGACTTCCCATATGAAGAAGTACCTGGGAAACACTTTTCATATGAAAATATGTACATATTTTCTATGAAGTAGTCTCGTAGGAGAGCCTTTTCATATGAAGAAGATCATTGGAAGACACCTTTCATATAAAGAAAGAGCCTTCAATACATTTTCATCAAAGCACTTCTACATGAAAGCGTTTCTACTTGAAAAGTACTCTCAATGACACTGTTATCCATTCACTTTCCCAGACGAAAAGTATCTTCTATCATACTTTTTACTTCATGTGAAATATCCCCTTGACACCTTTCTTCTTCAAAAGAACTCCCCATAATATTTCTCTTCATAAAATGTCTCTTTTATTTCTCTTTGCTATACGAAAAACCTTTTTCTATATGCAAATGGTCTTTCATTACACTTTTATATGTGAAAAGTTTCTTTCGTGGCACTTTTCTATGTGAAAAGTGTGTTCCATGAAACTCTTCTGTGGGAAAAGTTTCTTCCACTAATCTTATCTATGAGAATAGCGGTTATATGAGAAGTGTCAACCGAGAGACTTTTCTATAACAAAAGTGTATTGCATTGAAGTTTTCTATACGAAGAGTGTTTTCAAATTACAATTACAATTTTGTATATGTTTTCAAATTACAATTTTGTACAATTTCATATTTTTCTGTATAAAAAGTGTCTTTTGTGACACTTTTCAATATGAAAAGTACCTTCCGCGACACTTTCCCCTATGAGTTATATCCCCCGTGACGCTTTTCTTACATTTACAAAATTATCTTGGAAGCCATATTCCATATCACAGACTCTTAGGAAGCACGTTTTGACGAGCGAAATTGTTTTCTATGATTATTGTCTATGCGGAACTGCTTTTTCAAACATATTGCAAGTATCTTTTGTTATTGAAAAGAGATTAATTGTCTATTTTATTTTTAGGTATACAACAAGGCACGGTGACTGACTTAGAATGATTTATAAGCATGAAAACATTGTATTCTATTTAGTTATTTAATGTAAATGTTAAATGTTAAACAATTACTTGACATTTTCTTTAACAATTTTAGTGTAAAATAATAGTTGCTAATTGCTAATAAATGATTTTTATATATCAACTGCCATTGGATCGTCAATATTAATTACGCTCTTAGTTAAATTGCGTATGTTAGTGAACAATAACTAATTCACATCAACTATGCGCTAGTTACAAACATATCATCTGCAATATATATTTGAATTTTAATTCAACTACGACATTTTTTTGGTGCATCCAAAATTCAGCCAAATTATGGCCTTTAAATATAGGTAGGTTCATTGATGAACTATTGTGACAGATCATAATGAAAAATATTTATGTATTTATTTCATGTATTATTATAATAAATTTATTGCGTCATCGCAAGACAAAACAAACTTCTAATTGCAGAATTTAGAAAATACTATAAAATAATTTGAAAACTAATTAAATTATTCTATGTAAGTATGTATGCAGGTGACTGTAATTGTTGTCACTTTTGAACATTTTATATTGTATATACTATGTACTAATTGGAATATAATAAATAATAAGTGAAATGAATTTGTATTCACATATGCATGATAATTAAAAATTAAATTTGCTTATTATCTCACTAATCGATAGACTGCAAATTAATAAAGTTTATAGAAAGAAATACTTCTACTTTTCACTATCAATATGAAACGCAAATAAAATAGCAAAATGAAAGATGAATGAGAGAGTAGAAGACAAAATACCACCATCTGCTACAATTTTTACTGAGATGTTTCTTATTGAGCGGTAGAGTTATATGGAACTCGCTCACTCGTATTAAAACGTATAAATACATAACAACACCCACAAACACAAACGATCAACAGAAATATTCGATGTGTTCATGAGAATGATGAATCTGTTCGAGAACTATTGAACAAGTTCGACCCAATCAAATACTGAGTAGAACCAGTCTTTTACCAGTGTTTTCCCCCCCCTAAGGTTTAACGATTCGCACGCATATTTTTCAGTTCTTATCTCTTTAGAACTTTTTTTGGAATAGTTCGGGAAGAACACAGGAATTGTGTACAAGTTCAAAAGTGAAATCCGTACATCTTTGCAAACATTGTTTATGGAAAAAGTGAGCAGTGATGACCATAACAATTTTCCAATAATGTAAGTGCAAAATTATAAATATTTTAATAAACATTGTGTGGAAAGTTTATAATTAAGGCACAAAGATTACCTATAAATATTTCTTACACACTTTGTTACTTTTGTACACACTGAGGTAGCTGTCATTGAAAAAAAGTGAAATGTAGACGTATGTATATATGTAAATAATATTATTCTATGGTTTGTAAAGGGTGGTTCAAATGTAGCTATCCATTTGAATCCTACGACATGATTAGAACGTGGCCAAAATTGGGCGACCGAAACCAAGAAATTCGATCGCTGTCAATCTGAACATTTTACACACCGTCCTTATGAAAACTTTGCACAAAGATCTCGAATTATTAGCTTACTGGTTCCATTTGACGCAGAAATGGAAGCCAAACTATCATCTACTTCTTTATTGCCTCTGGTTTTAGCCTTAAAACAACAATAATTGGAAACCAAATTTAGCCGAAAATTCGTCCGCTGCTGGGAACGTCATTCCGGTGAATGGTAAGTGCTAACAGGCCATGATTAAATGAGCAATCATATTAAGTGAGTAATCATATTATCAGTCTTAGCGTCTCTCGGCGATGCCAAATGACCAGCCTCCCAGTTGTGATTTAACAATGTTAGATGGTCCGAGCCATCCGTGGGATAGAACGAGAGATAGCCAACAAGGTCTTGGAAAATTGTGTTAATAGAATGCGTTATAGTAAAGACGTTCTATACAGCCACATTATACCTCTAATAGTTGCCGAAATAAGGTTGCTAATAAGTGGGCTTTGAAGGGGCATTGTCTGCCTTTTCTTCTAATAATTACCTGATATAGCTTGACAATTTTCTAATCGACTGTTACAATCAAATAAATTCTGGGCGCTGAAACATTTTTTAAGGCATATTTTTTTAGACCATTGTAAGCTTTTTATAAACTTTTGTACCATATTCATATACGAGTATAATCGTTTCAAGATGTCTAATTTTCAATGGCTCTGTCGCACGGATCCCGCTCAATTTGAGTGATTATCTGTGTTTTATAGACTTCGACCGCTGACGGTGATGGTCTCGCAAACGTCGTTTTCAAAGAATTGGAAACCAATGATGCCACCGTCTAAAACTCCGCACCAAATACTAACTGGTAAACCTCAATGGGTTGACGTCGTCCCATATACAGAAATTTTGTTTGTTAACATAGGCAATGATCCAAAAATATGCCTCGACGCTGAAAATAAATGTTGGCCAAAACTTAAGTGCCTCTTATAAACACTCCGGTCATTAACTCCTGCATTAGTTGCATTTTGTATGAGTGCTAGCCCAAGTCTCGATGCAAAATTCGTCAAGTTGAAGTTTTTATACACGATGAAGAATCGACTTTTTCGAGTTCTCCTGCACAATCTCACGGACAGCGGCGATTTTCGCTATTGATCTAGCATTCTTTTGACGTATGGCTATTTGGTTATTTATCGAACCGGTCATCTCCAATTTGTAAATTCTTCATCTTATTCTTAATTATACTTTATTCAGATTTATATACTCGTAAATTCACCTAAGAGAGTAAAAAACTATATACCTTCATTCCTTCGGGTGAAGGTATAATGAAGGTCGTTTATACCAATTATATCTAACTGAATACCCACATTTTAGTTGTTATTTGCCATTTTAACCGAGCTTAGTTTGTTTTTCCAAACTCGGTTCTTTGCAAAGCCGAACATTCATATACATCAATCACAAACAGCCCAGTCAGAATACCACCGAGAGCAAAAAGACAACACCAAGCCTACACAAGCGTGTATGTGTGTGTAGTGCGAATCTTGACATTTGGTTCGAACGAAACATCAAACATCCAACATCAAACAATTATCACACCAACTTCTTCTGTTGTACAGCAAACAAATGAACTACACCCCATTTAATAATAGAGGGGGAGATGCAGACCATAAATAAAACCAACCAATATAACCATTAGAAATGCAGGATGCGAAATGATAACAAGAAAGCGGAAGCACAGTGGTATAAAAAATAATTAATACTCTAATCGAAATTTGGATAAAATCCAAGTAGACCTGTAATAACAAGAACGTGTTTGATTTTAAAACTTTGACAAAACCAAACTCAAAGTTAATAAAAACGTGATACGAATGGACAAAAAAAAAGAGATGGGGTAATAGCAAATTGTCAATTAATATGGCGCCAACATGAAAAGAATGGACTTAATTCTGTATTTTGATTTCACAGAAAACGAAAAATATTTTCTGAATAAAATCACTTTAGGGTAATAAAACACAAGGAAAATATATAAAATATAAATTGTTCTCTTTTTGCGAATAAATAATAAGATTTTTAATTTATTTTCTAAATTCTACCATAATAAATATTTATTTTAATATGAAAAATTACGAATTTTTAATAATACTAAAAAACCGCTAAAGCTTTGCCCAAGTGAAATAACTTTTGAAATGGGTGCTGCCACATATTATTTCGCCACTCTTTCTCACGAACTAAAATTAACGGAAAAGTTTTTGGAGAAACGGACCTGAGAGAATACCTTTGCGAATCCGATAAAGAAAACGAAAATGAGCTCGATCTTACTCCCTTAACATCAAACAGTGGTAAACAACTAAGAAAACCGAAGGCATTCACACGTTTTGAATAAACAAAATCGATTGGAATATAAACATAGTAAAACGAAATCGATCGAAATTCCAGCCTACATTAACCATTCTAAATGTCATACTATAGAATGATTCATTTATATACAATTTATAGAAAAATAAAACTATACAAGAAACATTTTTCCCATGTATTTGTTGCAGATTATTTCTTTATTCTGAGACATCAATTTTCGATGAACTTACTTAATCCCAAAGAAAAAAGGTCTGATCTACGCGATCAAGCTGCCGATTCGAACTGTCTGTCCTCCAATTAATGCCACAGTTTCACGGGCGATGTGGCAAGAAATGCTGCCATCTTAGAGCCGAATGTCGCCCAGATCTCGAGCTCCAATTTTACGCAACGAATATAACGTTATCTCGGCGCATTAACGAACGCCATTCACAATTCGCCTCATTTTTGGAGAAATATGAATCGATCACACCAAAACTTCGCCTTGAACAGCTTCGAGTTGCTTTTCAAGCCAATTTTTCTTTTTTTTTTTTATTGAGTCAGAGTTGCTCCTTACGGCTAAATAAAATTTTGGTAAAAAACTATCAGTCTTTTCTAAGCTTTTCAATAATCCAACAACTGACTCAGTAAAGATTCTGAAGATCGGCTAGATTCGCTTCTTGCACCGATTTAATTTTGTATGCTTCAAGCCAAGATCCTAGAATGACATATGACAACTTCTTGCATATGACCAAACAAGCTGTTGAGAACGGCGGCTGATCGATGTATCACAGTCATCTACTAAATTGGAAAATATGGAAAATTAGGAAGTCTCCTAAACAGATCATCAAAGAACATCGGGAAAATAGCTCGATTTTAGTATAGTTTCTAAGAGGATGGTGAAAATTATTCCAAGTTTATCAGCTTCGCAAATCTAGCAACACTCAGTAATTAAATTGTTTCCCCCAAAGCTTATTCGAATACCTTCAAGTGTTATCAATCAAAAATGCTGTAATTTTGACAATTTTAGCTTCTTTACTTAAATACTTCAGTATATCGTAAAAACAATGTTATTGTTCGAAGTAGCCAACTTTAGCGCGGATGAAAGCATAGAGTTTGCATGAGTGTGGCCTGTTGATATTTTGTCCCATTCTAGGCGAAGAATAATCTTTAAGGCGTTGATCGCCTCGTATTTCTTAGGTGATACTTTGACCTACAGAATACATATGGAAAAATCCATTGAGTTTAGGTTCGGTAATTACGGTGGCAAATGTTGTGAAGAAAGGAAGTTGAGAACGTTTTCTTCTCTGTGTTTCACGGGTTTTATGACATGATGTGAGTCTTATTGGGACAACCAATGGTTTCTATCGAATTGTTTACGTATCCAAGCAAACAAAGTATCATTTACAATCTTTTTCACTGTAGATTTGTTGATTTAATTGTATGCCCTATTCAACGAAAACGAGTGGTGAGCATCCTTTGGCAGTCACCACGGCCTAAGCCATCACTGACATCACATCACAGGACCTTGCTTTCGCACAGCGATTTGCTGGTGTAAACGTCTTTTGATTTGTAGTCTAACATGATCATTTCGTTTTCCAGCAATATGAATGTGGGCTATTCTTCAAATTTTTGGAAAATTTTTAAATTAAGGCTTAATATATGTTATACGAGTATACGTAGTCTTTATTGAATTATTCTGATATTCTCGACAATACTAAAGTTTTTGCCGAAAAGTTGTTTTACCACAACTTATCACTGAACACAATTTCTTTGAATATGCAATCTTGCTTGGCAATTGTAACCATGGGTTTCTTCGACTGATTTGCATCCTGCACCTTTTGGCGTATCTCTGAAGCCTTGACATCATTGCGTATATAAAATAGTCGCACGATTTGATCCTCCGTCAGAGATGGATAATTACCTAACAATGTGTGCAGGTCCAAAAGTAAAACTTCTAAATCGCAAACAAGTAAACCGGAAAGCATTGATATCAATTTCAAAGGAGACTCATTTAGCGACAAATTGGGAGCGATTTTCTCAAAGAAACGCTCAAAGCGTTTGGCTTCCAGATTGATTTTTGTCTTAATAGCTTCACAGTCAGTAGAGGGGCGGGAAAGTCGCTTGGAAAGCATGGCGCGAATATAACGTTTAGCTAATTGTTTTTGGGCCTCATTAATGACCATTTCAAAATTGGAGGGTGTTAAATGGTTGTAATCCTGAAAATGCAATTACACCTATGTAAAAAATGGCCATAATTTATTAACTGGCTTCTGGCAATTACCTGAAAGTAGTCCTCTAATGTTATACATATCGTGTCCACTGATATGGATGAGGTTAGCCACTTTTGGGTAAACAATTCTGTGAAATGACCATCCAAGTCCAGGAAGGCTTCTTCTAACAAATAACCCGCAGCCTGGTGACGTATTAGTTGGAATGTTTCAAGTAACTTTTCAAAAGATTCATAATGTTCGGTGCGAGCATTTGGCCAATATTTCTGCTTTAGCTGTTGAGCCAAATCCAATATCTGTTGACTATTATTGACGATGGCTATAATGTGATGTGTAAAGAATTTGATTTGATCACGATTACGGAAATGATGATCTTTAAGATCCACGACATGTTTCAAATAAGTTTGTCCAAAGATATCCAATTGTCGGATGCTCATAACCAAAGCCTTGAAAGTTAGATCACTATGTATAGTATCGGTGACCTGCAACAATTGATTGATCATATCAAAGATAATAACAGATGCCGGACTATGATAGTATTGTTCGTCTTGATCTGGTGTTTGTTCCGAGAACCAATCACTGCGATCCTTCTCCGCAGTGGTAGCCATCCATTCTTGAAAGTTGCGTTGCATGTTGCCCAAATACTCATCTTCAAGCGACCTCAAATGATCGGGCTCAAGCAGTGGGCCTACAAGTTGATGTATGTTCACTTGAAGATCGGGGTGACGCATTAATTCATAGCCGGGATAGGTGTTGATGACCCAAGAAAGTAGAGAAACATATTCATTGCCCTGCAAACCACCGCGGGCAATAGTTTCAATCTGTAAATGGAATTCGCATGAGGTTTAAGAAATTGAAACAAACAGATATGAATACAGGGATAGGCGCTTGAAGTGTTAACTTCACGCTGCTTCGTTAACTTCATTTCGCAACCAGCTAGAGACAACGTGCACATTTTTTTTTGTTAAGCGTCAGTCTATTATGTTGTTTACAAGCCTGTGGAAGCATGTCGTTGTACATCGGAGCTAAAAAAAGGTTATCGAACTGGAATTTAAACCTAACTGTGATATTGCTTCTTATTTGGCTGGACAATCGCCAATAGCCGTTTTGAATAAACTACTACATTAACGTATGAACAAAATGTTTGTATATCGGATCTTTATGCGTTAAAATGATATTAGTGATATCAAAAAAATGCCATGAAGGTGGGCATCCAAAACAGCAACATTGCCAGAAATGGTTCAAAAGAAGAGGTAATCTATGGTAATCTAAGACAAAGCGCAGTTCGATTAAGAAAATATTCAATGTGTCTGCACATAGCATGGGACGCATATTAAAAAAAATGAACTACGATTAAAGCCATATAAAATACAAAAAGTGCTAGATTTAACACCTGGACAAAGCAGTTCATCTAGCAAGGGCAAAGGAATTAAAACACTTTCACGTTGATGGCTAGCTTGAAAATTTGATTTTTTTCTGACGAAAATATTTTTACGCTACAGCAATATGTAAACAAATAAGGTAGAGTGCAGATCAAAAGACAATTTAAAGTAGCAAATTTTTGCATCAGTCGTGGTTTGGGTCGCAATAACTGCCACGGGGCTTAAAGGTAAATAAACAAATCTACCGCCAAAAAAATTTTGAACGTTGCTTACCTTACAAATTCCGTTGAAACCATCCCGTAAGCCCCATGAAACCCAACTTTTTTTACAAGATTTAAACTCCATTAATTTTTCCATAAAATTCATACTGGGGGCCAAAGTATCCACTAAAAAATACCATAAAAAATATGAGACGGCCAATACCATAAATATTGCCATTCGCCGGAATTGAGTCAAAATACCGTCAGGCCACAATCATGCAGCGTGTGAAGCCTCCCGGCTAGACCCGATGCTGTTATGAGCGCTAAAGGTGGCTACGTCGAACAATGACATAATAATACAATAACAAAATTTTTCTTTCTTTTCGAATGCCGAACAATGTAGTTATAAGAAGGCTGTAATGAAGAAGATATTTTACAAACAACAAATAGCTACCAAATCCGTCCTATTACAGAAAATTAGCTTAACTTTTTATAAAAATAACGGTTTTCTAAGATAGGACAGTTTTCCATTCTTTGAATAACTTTTCTAACGAAAAAACGTCTTGCGACGTCTTAGAAAATCTTTTGCAAACTGAAAATATGTCCTCGTGAACATTGATCTTTTAGAGAACTATTTTAGCAAAAACAAATGCTTACGCGAAAAAATATATTCCAAATCATTTCTTCTACAGACAATTTCCTTCAGAGCACAATTCTTACATAAACATAGCGCTTGTCTGAGAAGATCCTCTTTAACAACTTTTGGAGGGATAAGGGGCTTTGAAAAAATTTCTGCTCAAAAAAACTGTGTTTGGACACTTTACCCATATATAGAGAGTTCCACTTTGCCAACAAAATGAAATTCTTCGTTTATAGAAATTTATAAATTGTACAAATACAGAGCTCGCAGAATAGCCGTGGCTTCTGACAGCAAACTTAGATCACGAAATTCAAAGTTGTTCGGCTTTAGTTGCTTGCTGCGATCTTAGCAATCAATTTTTGGACGGCTTGCGAGTCCAGATCCAAAAATCTTCAAATTCCAGCTCGGTTTTACGCATTCTAGCGTGAAGTGCAACAACTTAAGTCAAGTCCCTCCACATTTGTACTTACATAATTAGACAATCCTTCATGATACATTCGCACATATTCTTCAAAGATGTTGTAATGCGGTGGAAAGCAGGGAACGCACAGCGACTTGACTACTCTCAAGTCGACCAAAATGTTCTGCCGCAATATCTCCAAATCACGCACCAGCCACATTTTGGTATCTTCCCTCTCGTCCACTTTGGAACCTTCAATACGTGTCACAACCGCCTCTTTGAGAACATTCATAGCCATTGCCCGCCATTGGCGAGGGCGCCCAGGAGGCAAGAAAGATGTAACCTTTTGCTGTTGTAAGGCAAACTGATCGTTTTTCTCCTCGCGCTCTATAATCCGCAAAGCTGTCACAATAAATTTAGGTTCCTTACGCACTGTATTGATAGTTCGGCTCAGAATCAATCGCAGTTTCTTTTCCAAAGCCTGTGAAACGGTATCAATCTTTTCAAAGTGACGCTTGAGCGCAATTTTGTCTGAGACATGCTGCTTGGGTTGTTTGTGCAGCTCATACAATAGATCATCGCGAGCGTTCTCCAAATCTGCCAAGCACTGATGGGCATTCAGCAGTTTATCTTCCTCAATTAAGTCCATTGTCTTCTGAACACTGGCCTTAACGTTGAGAATATGTTTACGGTTCTCCACCGCCGTGGCATACTGGGAATGTTTGGTGTTCTCTTCGCGGACGTCCTCTAGGGCATCATATATTTCTGGCACTCCTTCCATGTGCTTTTCTACTTCGGTCATAATGCGACTGACCTCACGAACATCTTCCAAACAAGTCTTCAGCTGCTTAAGGCCCACCCTCACACCCTCTAATTGATTTTGCATGCCTGCCTTGAGCAGAGCCTCCACTGAAGCCTTCTTACGTGCAACGCGATGGCGATATTGTTCCACTTTCTCTAACTGCCCAGGGCGTTGCAGCATATTTTTAATATCCTTCAGGGCAGCTTGTCGGGCTTCTTCCTCCAATTGTTGTAGATCCATGGGCGTTGTTTATACGAATTAGAATCTCTAGCCACGAAGAAAATATGTTGATGACAAACGCCTCTGGAAAGGAGAGTTGTTTTGATGCTTCTTCCCGTTCTATGAAAACATCTGATTGCATTGCTCAAATGAAATGTAAACTTGGCACTACTTTTTCTACACTGAGAAAATGGCAAACTTTGAATATCGCACAAGCTAAGCTAATATGACGGCACCACTAAACTGTTTTCTAATTTGAAATGAAATTTCCATTGTTGCATCTGTGTTTATGTGATTGGTTATTGTTTATAAAAGAAATATAATTCAGGGTTTTCCATTTTGTGGCTTCACAACCATCGGTCTGGCAAGGCTGCCAGCTATTAAATACCTGCAGTCTGAAGTGTTATTTATTTAGTGAAATGTTAGCCATTTATTAATATGGATTGCCTAACTACCGAAAAACGTATAACAATGGTTAAAACTTACTAAAAAAGCAGTGATTCAAACGTGGGCAATTTTCGTACATTACGGGGTGATTGTGGTCATCATAGTCGACCTACCTTGCAAGGATTTGGCTAGATTATAAAGAAATTTGAAGGTACACGAAGAGTTACAGATACGGTCAGGCTTGTGCATCATCGCAATGTAAGCACTACTGGCAATTCCGCTCGTTAGTAAAAGTGTGGCGGATAATAATAACTAGATTTTTTTGGTCTGCAATTGAATATTATGAGCTGGACGATATATGGCTTCAACAAGACGGTACCACGAACCACGCAACACGACCGATCTTGGTTTTATTGCATGAGAAGCTTCCTGAACGCTTAATTTCACGTTTCGGCGACGTCAATTGGCCACCAATATTACGCGATATGACGCCGTTGACCTTTTTTGTGGAGCTGCGGCAAAATCCGTATAGCGCATAACCCCCAAACGTTGGAACATTTAAAAACCAACATTCGTCAAGCTATTACCGATATACCGCCCAATATGTGCGAAAAAGTGGTTTAAAACTACCTCAAAAGGATCCACCGCTGCAACCAGTCCAGAGGTGATTATTTAAATGACATTGTATTTCGTACATAAAGCCAAGGCGCAATCATTATAATGAAATAAAAGTTCCATCGAAATCATACCCTTATGTGTGTTTTAATTAACTTTACTTTTTAAACCGAAAAAAGGATAAACCGTTATATTCACACTGAAGCTAAACTTGGTGAGAATCATTATATGTTATGATTAATAATATTATTTTCCATAATTTATAACAAATTTGCTTATTTAAAGTAGGGCGAAGTTTATATATTTTGGCATATGTAAAAAGCATAATGCTTGCTTGCAGTACTTGTGCGCAGTTGTATTTTATTTCTCCAATGCGTTTTGATGGTTGATTGCATAAACAAAACTGGAAAATCAAACCAAATATAATAGATTAGACACCTTCTTATAAAAGTAGGGGATGAATGCGAAAAACCACTAAACAATTACATAAACATAGGCTCAGCTATTCATTGGAAATTCTCTTTACAAAGGTTAAACTAACGTGAGAAAAAACCGTGTACTAACTAACTGCTCTCTATATCAAGTAAGCGGAGAACTATCTGCTCACGAATTCCAGATTTTACGCAAAGTCTAAGACACAAAACAAAACGATCGCCTACCGCTCCGGAACAAGATAACAACAACAACGATTCAATTGATGTATAAACTTTAACTGAAATCTTATATAACGCGACAGCGTCGTCGCCATCCAAGGGTAAGCAAGGGTAAATCAATCACATAAACAATCACATACAATCAATAAGCTCATTTACTCGTTAGAAATTCTCTTCAGTTTTTGAATTATTAGCCACTTTCATAATAATTTTTATTATGTTTGTGACCAACTAAAGGTTGCGATGCAGCTGAAATTAAATTTGTCGTTTGCTTTATCTACATCTTTGACGAACAATTATTTTTGGAGACTTGTGTAAAAATCGAATTTTTCGTATTTTAGTGCTGAAACTTTATTACTCTCATAATAGTTAGCACCTTCATAAGTAATAGTTGCTAAAATACAAATAATTATGGAAAAAATCAAAAACGTTTACATTCTGTGGCGCAACTAAAAACTCTGTTGGCGAAAATGTCGGTATTCCCGCAAACACTCTTCCCAGGAAACAAAATGTGTTTTGAACTGCTTACTAATCCTAACGCGTAGCGGATGCAAATTATTTGATATTAATTAATTATATAAAAAATGGTAAATAATCATGTAAAGCACATATATTTTTAATAGAAAAACTATATTGTTTCCATCCTTAGAAACGTTGATGCGCATCAATTGAATTCTGTCGCATATATTCTGGAACATACATAAATTACATAACAACGATTTTTTTATACCTTAAAATAAATTAAATTTTAAGTACGTTTCTTTATCAAAAGTATCCCCCTGTCTCTTTTCTGTAGAAGAGATTTTCTTTCTTCTTCTAAAAAATTGTTTTTGAAGGAGAATTTTTTATAGAGAAAAAGTCATAGGAAACCTATTATATAAACGCGTGCTATACGCGATACTATATTTATATAAAGTGGTATCTAAACACCGAATTCTGTATGTAAACTCGAAAACTAGAAACTTTTCTATACAAGAACACAACTACGCAACGCAACCGCAACTATTCAAAAGCTATACAACTATATATAAACAGCCTTCAAAGTCAATTTATACATGGGAAGTATCTGATAACACACTTTTTATACGAAAAACGTATTCCAAAACACATTCTATGTAGTGTCTTCCAAAAAACTTCTCAATATTATATGATACTATCAAAGCACTTTTCTCAATAAATGCCTGGAAAAACGTTTCTTATCAGATGTATTTTCTACAACAATCTTTATACGGAAAAGTAGTGTTCTAAGAAATACTTTTTACACGACAGTAACTTCCAACGAAAAGTATCTTCTAAAACCCATTCCTATAAGAGAAGTATCTTCTAAACCCATTTCTTTATCTTCTCATGCGAAGAGCGTATTTCAAAGTGTCTTCCAAGAAAATTGCCTCCCAAGTAACTTTCTTCAAAAAGAAAAAAAAAAATTCTTCCAAAAGACTTTTTTTACCCGTAAAGTGTTAAGATATCTTTGTGTACGAAAATTGACTTACAAAGTACTTTCTGTATGAAGACTCTTCCAACACATACTATATCCGTATAATATATATATATATAATATATATATATATTCCGTATAAAACTTATATTTCTACATGAAAATTACCCACCAAAACACATTTCTGTATGAAAAATGCCTTCAGAAACACTATTCTATATAAAAAATGACTTCAGAGACACTTTCCAATATGACAAGTGTTTTAAGGATAGCTTTCTATATGAAACGTACCTGCAAAGACGCTTTTCTATGTTAAAAATGCATTTCTATATGAAAAGTACCATCAAAGATACTTTTTTATACGAAAGATGCCTTAAAAAACTTTCTTATACGAAAAGTAATTCATTTTGCTTGTTGATATAACCACCGAGTGAGAAATGAGTTTCATCACCGAAGAAAATTTTGTTCGATTGAAAGCCCACATTTGAATCACAACTTTAGTAATAAGTTTTAACTGTCTTCAGGCGTTCTTCGATCCATATTCGTAAATGGCAAACCTTTCGCTAAATAAATAACACTTCAGCTGGCATGTATTTAACAGCTGACAGCCTTGCCAGACCGGCGCTTTTGAAACCACTAAGTGCATAATCATGTACAAAACTATTTCCATTTCACACTTCTAGTGGTAGCTTGAAAAAAACAAAATACAAATTGCTGCAAAATGGCAACGATGATTGCAAACTATTAAATAACTGAAGTTCATGAACACTAATATAATGCGTACACCATATATGTACGTACATAACATCTGTAAGGGACACCGAAGTTATGAAGAGAACATTCTGCAGGCCTTCCATTGTAAGGGTGATTGGTGATGTCCACTTCAATAATTGAATAATAATTCCAAATATATATGCACTATTAGTGCAATACATTAATATCCAAAAAAAATAATCTTGTTTTCCGAAAGCTTCACATTAAGCTAATAGCTGCCCATATGCGATACAAAGCAACAATTCCAATTGCATATTCAAAATGTACACACCACGAAAATAAAATAAGATCCCAACGCCAGACATTCCGTTATTTTCGTCATCTTGAAACGTGTGCTTCATTGTGTTGACTAAACTGAATGAATGTGCCCGGTGTGCACGTCCAACCTTTCCCAACAGAAGAAGCTGTGAATGACACTAGGCCGAGGGAGTTTTAAGCATCGTGCATCGTGATAATTTTAATTGTGTTAATTAATAGTATATGTGTGTTAATTTGTGCTAATTTATTTTGTGTGTGTGGAAAGGAAACAAAGTTGGTGAACTCAAAGGTGATGCCAGATTTCTCATAGTGGGAGATGATCTTTCTGGTTCACGATAAATTTAAACTCTTTAGGGGATTGAAGTTCTCAAAGATAAAATGTAAAATGTTCTCCAATTAAAGACGTTTTAAGGCATTTCTGAAATTTAAGAATTGGATTTGTTTACACATTCCGGTTAATTTGTACTAATTATAACACAAAGTCGAATTTTTACTACAATAAAAGAAAACATTTTAACCGCAAGATTTATTAACGCGTTCTTTATCATAAATTACCGTACTTTTCGTATGCTTTCCAGATCTCGTTTTTTACTCTATTCAGACAAAAAAAGATTTAATTTAGAAACTATTAGCTAAAATTCAGTTAATTATTTTTAATATGTTTCTAAATATCTATTTAAAAACAATTGACACTTGTTTTAATTTTCTAGCTTTTTTAATTAATTACTTTCTTCTGTTTGTTTTCGGTATGACTACGTATAAAATTTACCATGTACATATGTATTTTGGTAAAATTATGCTTTCCCTAGAATACAATTTTAAGGCAAGACTTTCAAAAAATATGAAAAATTATTCCAATTCGGGAAATCTTTGAAAATAAATTGTATTTACAAAAATCAATCTTAAAAATATGTAATCTAAGAAATGTGAAAAATAAAAATTATTTTAATATTTTAGAAAATTTAAAAGAAAGAAAATAACGTATTGTTCAGAAAGAAAATAATACAAATTTAAAAAATTGAGACTTTATTTCATGTTTTTATGATAACTGTAGTTTTAATTAGAATTAAGACTTTATTAAAAATATATATTTTTTAAATTAATATTATTTCTCACCTTTCGTCATGTTCATGTCATGAAAATCACAGAGTACCCACAGTCATTTATTTCTTAAGTTCAATTTGTCGGTTTCGCAATTATCCCGATATGCCCAATAAAGTGGCATATTTGGAATTGTAAATTTTAGTATGCTCACTCCCCGACATTGAGTTTCAATTTCGATATTCGGAGACCCGATAATATATCATCCTTTCTTTTTTATTTCTCTACGTGCTAATTTTCCTATGGTAATTTTTAGCCATTTCTTTCGGCGACTTCACGATCGCTTTGATGGCCAGTGGCAACAGGTGAACTTCTGGCATCCACACCACTCCGGCAACATTGTTTCTCTCAGAAGACAGTCGGTTCGGTTGAATTAACGTTAGAAAAAACGGCGTGCGGACGGCGTGTAAAATCGCGCCGCTAACTAATTTCACGGCTACACCAAGTAAGTTGAAAACGATCTGCTCATGAATTCCAGCGAAGATTTTACACAGGCAAAGTGTAAAGCGCAAAACAAAACGATCGTCTCCCCCTCCGGAACAAGGTAACAACAACAACGATTCAATTGATGTGTAAACTTTAGCAGAAATCTTACATAACGCACCAGTGGCGTTGCCACCCACTGACACAATAGTGGTTTTCAATATGGTAAGTATGGGTAAAAGTCAAATATTATGATCGTATTTTCTTTTATTTTTTGGCGATATTCCTTCATTCTTATTCATTCATTCCCTTGTGGAATGTTTTAAGCTATTTATTTCTTTTGCATTCTTCTTCTTCCATATAGTATTAATTTTATTAGTAATCTTTAACGAATTGTGTGTTAATTCGTGCTGTGTTTTTATCTTATTTTAGTCGTCATTTTGTTGAATTTGAACTATGGGCTGCAAAGTGATTTTACATTAGTGATGGAATGAAGAAGAAAGCAAATAAAACGTATTTTCCCCGCGGATTGATGAAGAACTACTCAAAGTCAAGTGAACATTTTGTGATAACTTTTTTTTGCGTGGAGAGAAACTAAAGTCGACATAAAAAAAGAACCGTCTTATTGCAGTCGCTGTCGTCGTCGCCAATAAGAATAAAATAACATGTTTGAAACGAATCTATAACCGTTTAAACCTAGAGAGAGCGAAATACACTTCCAAGAAGATCAAGATCTTTCACCGCAAAAAAAAAAAAAAAAACACCACCACCAACCCAACCAGCACACCTCCCCCTGCGCATATCGTTTCAGGTAACGACGATCTACCTGTAACTAGTATTAGCAAGTGAGTAGTACAAATGGCTGAATCGGGCATAGATTTGGATTTCGATTTTGAAATTGATTACCAGTCCTTTATGGACGAAGATAAGCTGGACGATGTTTTGCCTACGGTTAAAGTGTCTGGGCCACATTCGGACGATGTGGAATTCTACGAACTGAAGTCGGCGACGCAGTCAATAAGGCCAGATAGTATACCTACGCTTAAGACCGTGACCCCCACCTCAAGGACACAATTGAAATTGCAATTGCAAAGGGAACAACAGCAAGAGCGCGAGAGATTGGAAGCCGAAAAACGTGAAGCAGAAGCTTTACAACAACAACAGCAACAGCAAAATTTATCACAACGCCAGCAACAACAGCATCAGCAGCAACAGCAGCAACAACACTTGTTTGCTTTACAACAGCAACAACATCAGCAGCAGTCACAAAGTTCCTCTCCTTTAATGACAACATCCAACAATGGCTCACGACGTTTCGACAATTCAAATAGCAGCAGCAACAATAACAACAACAGTTATAATTCTGCCACCATCTCGGGTGGCAGTAGTCCAATGACCCTTAAGGTTCCTCTGCAGAGCATAGAAGTGGATGTGCCGCAACAAGTGCTACAAGTTCGCACAGTTTTGGAAAATCCCACACGTTACCATGTGATACAAAAGCAAAAGAGTCAAGTGAGGCAGTACCTCAGCGAGTCGGTAAAACAATCGATGGAATGGGCGGGTCAGTTGTTTGGGAGCAAAAATTCCGGTGCCTCCGCCTCTGCTGGCAATTTAAAAGTTGCGGTGGCCAATTCAAATCGCCAACAACTAACAGCAGACCGTTCCAGCAGCTATACTGGAGGTATGGCCACAAAAAATGCGAGTGACTCCAGTACATCGCCACGACAATTGCGTGTAACTCCTACAGCTGGTGCGTCCAATGGAAGTAGTGTTTCTATGATGGATGACAACATTACCCTGTCGCCTTACAGTGTGGGCAGTACCAATAATTCAGCGCCTTACTACAACTCACAGTTTAGTGCAGAAGGAGAACAGCAGCAGCAGTCTCACTCACAAGGGGTATCAAAGAATAATAGTAACAACAACAATAATAACAACAACAATAATAACAACAACACTAACAATAACAGCAGTAACGGTGTAAGCCGTTCGAATCCCGGTAACTTGGTTACTCTGATGCGCAATACAAATCTGATAGCTAATAACTCAAACCCGGGCAGCGTGACCAGTCCTATACAATCCACACCCATGTCGCCCAGTTTGAGTTCGGTGGCCACCAGCAATTCGGAGTTACCTTCATTTGAAAGTGATGCCGACCTGGACTTCGATGATATTTTACACATAGATTCCCATAATTTAAGTAATTCTATCCATATAGATGATCCCTATGATGTGAATATCAAACAAGAGCCCCAATCGATTAGTGAGGCCGAGGTTAATGCCATGGCCAAAGATCGCCAAAAGAAAGATAACCACAACATGATTGAGAGACGTCGCCGTTTCAACATTAATGATCGCATCAAGGAACTGGGCACATTGTTGCCCAAAACAAATGATCCCTACTACGAAGTTGTGCGAGATATACGTCCCAATAAGGGCACAATCTTAAAGAGTTCCGTGGACTATATAAAGTGTTTGAAGCATGAGATATCACGCTTAAAGCAGAACGAGTATCGCTATCGCCAAACTGAAGTACAAAATCGGCATCTCAAGAATCGGGTTAAGGAACTGGAACTGCAAGTCAAGTCACATGGTATCTCATCGCCCATGGGCGATTTCAATGTGACGCCACATTCTGCTCCCACGACCCGTTCGTCCTACTTAAAATGTCCTAGTCCATCGTCATCACTAAATCACCACTCGACCCCGTTGATCAACGATTTACCTGAAAAGCTGCCTGCAATTGCGAGCAGCAACAAGAGCAACCTCAGTATTAATACCACCACGGAAGAAATAATGGACGAAAGCAAACCTTTGGCCGTGCAAATGGTTCAGGGCGATGATCCAATGCTGTGTTCTCTTAATGGTCAGCAATTGATGTCAGCACCTCATTCGCCTAACACAGTACAAATGCAGTGCAGCCTCCATAGTTTCGGCTCGTCGACGGGCAACGATTGTTCACATGAGCATTCTCACTATAATGGTACTCACCAGCTGTCCATGGATGATTTGTACTTGTGCGGTTCCTCCGTGCCCTCTCCCACAGCACCAGGCAATTCACTAACATTAAAGACGACAACTTGTTGCGGTGATAACATGGCCTCTAGTGGCTCCTGTTGCAATCTGGGTGGCTCAAACGGTTGCAGCAACAACTGCCACCATAACAATCAGCACCTCCAAACACCTGACCATCATCATCACGAACATCATTTGCTGGGTCATCATCAGACGAACACAAATTTATTGCAGTGTCCAGCAAGTCCCAGCAATGGCAGCACGGCAAGCAGTCCAAATTTTGCTTTATTATCAGCTTGTAGCAACAACCTTGGCAATGATCACTATCATCACCACCACGACAGCTATCCCACATCCCCCTCATCGTTGCAGCACGGACGAGATCCTCTGCTCTCCTCTTCACATCAACATGCTTTGGATGCTCAAAGTCAATTGGATACTTTGGACCCACACAATCACCACAACCACAATGAAGTTCATGATCACGATGTGACCGATGACATGGTGGGTCATCATTCGGTAGATCTCTCACACGCCATAATGGGTGATCCCTTATCGCTGGTGTCCTCAGGACCAGCTGAATCGATGCTATTATCACCAGATTCTTTGGACATCGATATGCCATAGAAGCCAACTGCACTTGATGATACGTTTCATATAGTAGAGCAGAAACAAATCTTCACTTTAAAGGTGCTGTAATACCATTTTATACCTTGCTATCCAAACTTCTATGTTATGTTATGTAACAATGAGTTGAAGACTGTGTTGCCAAAGGGGGCTAGCTAAGGCCATTGTAGAATTGGCATTTGTTATCTAAAAAATCTGAAGGTATTTAAATTTTCCCACATGGATAAAAACTGAAATTTATTGATGTTGTCAATGGTATATGCGAATGGCTAAAAGAATATGATTTCTGTAGGCAAAGATTGTTTTAAAGAACAGTAACTTTCGTGGTTCATTTTTTTAAGAAAAGTATTCTCAAGATGAATTTTTTCCGTTGATTTTCTCAAAAAAAAGTTCTCATATGTCTTCTCATATAAACGGAAGGCGACTTCCTTAAATAAAAATGCTTTTAGATACATGTGATACTACATGTGATTTTTAATAACACTTTGTATTTCGTCTCTGATAACGTATAATCTGAAAGGTGCTTAATTTGGGGCACAACAATTTGCCAATAATGTTGCCTATTGAAACAAAAACAAAACCGAAGATAAACCATAATGCAATTTTGTTCAATTATTCGCTCAAAATGAAAATCGTATTTTACAATATAAAAAAAGAAAATATTATGGATTTGACAGACAGTATTTCGTTGTATTCTATTCAAAGTA
This sequence comes from Philornis downsi, assembly GCA_019455685.1. Classification (NCBI taxonomy): domain Eukaryota; kingdom Metazoa; phylum Arthropoda; class Insecta; order Diptera; family Muscidae; genus Philornis; species Philornis downsi. Next base: position 514,635 of record JAHXMU010000451.1, on the reverse strand, counting down.
AGGATCCTGTTTAAACTTGACAGAAAGTTAGTTTTCTGATTGACAATTAAGATTCACTTTCTTTATATTGAAGATTTTTTAAGGCTGCCAAAATTTATCATAAAATCAACGAAAAAGTATTCAAAGGCTTCTCCTATGTTCAAAATTTATCACAAAATCAACGAAAAAGTATTCAAAGGCTTCTCCTATGTTCACAGACATTGATGATTTATAGCAAAGTCCATTTTATTTTCAATTTTAAAGGATAGACAAAGACTTCATTACATTTTGTTCTAAATTATCTTTAAAACGTGTCGTGGCGCGATGGATAATACAGGCGACTATTGTCCGCATGATCGCGGATTTAATTTCCAATGCAGCCACCTATAATTACTAGAGCTGCGTTCACCTCTATGTGTCTGATAAACACTTCGGGGTAGTCGAGTAATCGACAGGTTTAATAAATACTTCTCAGACTGACGTTGAGTGTAGTCTTTAAATCAAAGGTCCCGTTGAGTGAATCTAAAAATAGAATACATGTAAGCTTACTGAATGTGAGAAGCTCTCCCATTTCTCATTCATGAAATATGAGGACATTCATATTTTTTTTATTGTTTTGTTTTTAAAACTTAAAATGCATTTGGATATTACGTTCATTCAGAACTATTGAAAAATTGGACTGAATTAATCACTCTTTTATATTTTACAGATCTCACCTTATGTTTTTCATTTCTTTGGACTTAGTACTTGTACACATGTGTCTTAGAAACTGTATATTTTTAGCATCTATCCGATATTGCATCAATCTATTCTATTTTTTCATAAACAATTACATTTTCTTTATAAACTATGAAAATTAGCGATCAGTTTCCGTTAGGTCTATTGAAATAATTCCTAATTTTGATGTTGAAATTACATTTCGTCAAATGTTGCTGTATGAAAAAAGTAGTGTCTTTTTTAACTGTCTTAAGGTCATTTTGTTTGGACAATTTTATGATTTCTACTTTCTCTTGGACGCAATGTGACATCATTCGTAATAACAAAGTCCGGTTTCTGAAATTGGAAACGGAATATTTCAGACAGCTTGATGAAAAAGACTGTGACTGATTTGCGGATATGCAGTTAAATACATAAATTTCCTAGTGATGATGGTCTGTTGTTCATATGATCGTGGGTTCAAACCCTGATGTAGCCACTTATTTTTCTCTGAATTGTAGTCAAATCGTTATGCAAATGAATGATGTAATAGACGCGTAGTAGACCCAGTAAAAGTTTCTTGTGCCGACTTAGTTCAGTGAATCTCTAAAGAGAATGGACATAGGCCCAACAAATCTGAGAAGGTCCCCCATATGCCATTCATGAACGCAAGGAAGATTGGTGTTTATTTTAAAGAAAAGAGCCCTTTAAAAATTCTGTGGTTTAGTTTAAATTATATATGAGAAGACTTTAATCATAAAATACAGTTCTAAGGTTGTAAAAAATATACAAGCATTTCATTAAAAAAATGTGAAGTGTCTATCTTACATTTTATAAAATTCTTAAAGGAACTACGGTAGAACTTTATAAGCGTGTTCAATACCGGAATCACGAGGCGAAAAATACAAAAGTCTTGTTTCAGTAATAATCTTATAATCATTTCTTTTTTGAAAAAATAGTGCAAGTAGCGAAACTGAGTCTAAAAGTGCTATTTTAGCATTTCCGTGTCAAAACATTTTTGCTAAAAAAAAACTATGTTTATCCGTCCCAAAAAATTTCCAGCTTCCATTCATTTGTCCTAAAATAACCATTCGGCAATTTTGGAAGAATATTTTTCAACACATTCAATTTAAACCTTCACAACAATAACATATTTTCTAGAAAAAAATTGAAATGTGGGTTTTTCGGATAAGGATAAAGAAAAATTGTTGCACTATTTGCTAGAAAAGAACACAGCCACTACAACATTTTTATTTTAATATAACTGACTTGGAGCAATAAGTGTGATTTTGCTTTTGTTTCAATGTATAGGTATATATGACTTCTCATAATATTTACAACGGAAATTACATTGTTGCGCTTAATTCTTGGTGAAAACTCTTCATCAAAAAAGTAGTAGAATATATTTTAATATTTTACAGTTTATGAAGAAGTTTTAAAGCTGAAAAAACTTTACAAAAATAATAATGTAGAACGATATCTATGAAGGATTAAAGATTAGAACTGTAAAGAAGAACTGAATTGAAAATGAGGAAAATCGGTTATTTGGTAAACTACATAATCGACAATTGATTGTATTCATAACTATATAACATAAATAAATCTATTATCCAACGTCCCTTTAATGCTGTGGATTGGAGATACGTAATGACATGGTAATTTTCAAGGTATGCGGTTCATTTTTAAGACACGAAATGTGTTTTCAAATGCCAACTAATTAGGAGAATTAAGTACGTAGAACATCGTACTCATATGACTTTACTATTACTGCAGACGTTCTCCTCAGTTGGCTCCGTTTACTATTTAAGCTTAAATCTTTGCTCTTCAATAGATCCCAATCTTTCTTTTATAATGTTGTCTACACCTTGCATATATTTTTAACAGATTAGCGTAATAGGCTTCTAAAGAGTGAATACAAAATTGTAGATTATTCTGCCAGATGGCTATATGGACAAACGTCATAGTATAATCTTTAACGCCATTAGTTGTGCTTTTCAGTGATCATAGTTGAAAATGACTGAGATCATGTTGTTCTTATAAAGGTTCTATTTTTTACTCGGAGGAAAAATACTTTTTCGGTTTTGTTTCTATATTTTCTGTTCGTAATACAAATATTGATTATTCTTGCTAGAGACTGATTCAGAACAGAAATCTCTCTTTTTTTGGTATGAAAAGATAATTTTCTTCATCTTAAGAAACGTTTTTAATTGGGCATTCTTTATTTACACTTTGCACACAGAAATCAACGGCTCACTGTGAAAAAATGTTGGGCAATACTGTATTCTATATTCTTTATTCTTCTATATTCAAAACTCCAGTTTTGTACACCCTGTCCGGTTTACTTAATCTTTGTCTATAGGAAAGTAGTTCAATTTGGAATATTGTTGAATGTACAAAACTCCGAAAATCGAATCCCACTTGAGAATTTGTCATGTCCAATGTGTTCGGAATTGAGTCGAATTTTGTGTCACTACCGTCAAAACATCTTTCTGCAGCCTTACAGAGTGCTGCAAAATAAATCATAAATAACTTAAAAATGTGATGTAATGGAACAATGAATTTGTTCCTCTATGCTATTTATTTTTTAAATTTTTATGTTATTTGTTCTTACATGCGAGTCTCTTAAATTGTTCTTAGAATATAATTTGCTTATAGAAATGCCTCTTCGCAGTGTTAAAATAAAATACATTGAAAGCTTTTTAAGAACTTTGTCCACGAACTTTGCTTTATAAACATACATAATAAAAGCTGGCAACTAGCAACACCAGTTGGAGATCATCCCTCCCCTATTTTTTAGACTATACATATACACAAACAGATCCTTAGGACTTACCTACTATCAATATTACTTATGTACTTTAAAAAAGTGAAAGCAATGACTACTTCATTTACACAAAAATATCTTTTAATTGTTATTTTATAAGGAACGGCGGCCAAATTACTTTGACAAATTATGTGTATTTCGAACATATTTTAGTAGTATGATTATCTGTTTATTATTTTGTTTTGTATTCATAGAAAAAAATTGAAAATTGTTACCATATACGAACTTTCAAAGTCCGTTCTCCAGTATCACGATTCTGCTCTTGCAATATTTTTTTTTTAATGATATCTTATCGTAGAGAGAATTGTAGCTTTGTTTCAATACTATTATAATGATTATTATTAAATTATTTTTTTTTTTTTTTTGTTTTTGCAAGCGCATATTTTCGTTTGCATACAAAATAGTATAATTTTTAAGTATCGTCATCGCTTCCAGTTGTCGGTATAGTTAAAAAAAAACTTAAAAAAAAAACAAGTTGTTGATTATTTTTATTAAAATTTTAAGTAAAAAAACTACAAATAAAACGATATTACAAAAAAAAAAAATTATACTCTCATGCATAAGCATATTTCTTATTTGACGTGGCAAGACACCCTTGATTTTGGGACACCATTACACAAACAAATGTCGTCGTGGGCAGACGGTAAGATCATTAACCATATCGCTATTGGTTTATATTGGGGAAATGAAAAACAACACACGACCAATCAATCACAACTATTAATGAATGAATGACGAATCTCATCGTTGAAATGTTGAGAAATTTCATGAGGTATGTAAATCACCGTTTACAATTTTATGTGATTTTCCAAGTAGTATCGTTTGATATTTTATAACTTTAAATTGATAATATCTATCTATCAATAATTAATGCCAAGTAATTAGTATTTAAAAATAGATTTTCTATTGAATTCTACTTGAACATTTCTTCAATGCTTTCGCATGTCTATAATAGCGAACTTACTTTGAAGTTTGTGATCTCATAATTTTGCATATGAAATATTTCCATAACTGTCAAATTTGCATATGGAACCAACAAACAAACAAACAGAATCGGAGGTACGATGGAAATCAATAGTGTTAATTGTTAAAAGTGTTTGTTGCTTTGAAAATTGTTATACGACTGATTCAAATACAATGAAAATAACAGAAAATGTAATTCCGATTAAATTATAATAGTGATTATTTGAAAAAAAAAAACGTGTTGATGTGGCCCTACACAAAAATCGTCGCGTCATTTTATTGAAAGTATAACAAGTTTTGGTATATAATTCCATGCCACATAATTAAATATTTATTTATCAGATAATAACAGTTTCATATAGTAAACTAATAGCTACAGTTAGTTGTATGAAATAATCACTAAATACACAGCAAAAAATGTTTATACCAGTCGGCACAACAATCTGCTATTCCTTCTTGACTGAAACACCAAAATATGATTTTAACATTGGCTTGTCATAGGTTGCAAGTCCTCGCAATTTTACAACCATTCAGTACTATTTTTGTAGAACGGTTATGTACTAAATAACATTTTCGAATACATACATACAAAAAGCAGGTTAAGCGCACCAATTTACCAAAACAAGTCTGACTGGTTACATCAAATTATAATAAAGTTGGGAGTAGTTTTAGATAACAAGTTTTCATAACACTGATTTAGTGTTGCCTAGATCTATTAAGGAGAAATTGCTTCATGCTTATATCATGCCTAGTATTCTATATTGTTTAGAGGTATACAGTGGCACTAATAAACAAAATATGAGGAAAATTCAAATGGCGTTTAATAGAGCTATGAGATATTTGTATTCACTGAGGCGTCGTATTCATATAACACCGTATGTTAAGCTTTTCTTGGGCTGTAGTTTTAAAAATTATATCGATTTGTGGTCTTTGTTGCTATTCTATAAAGTTGTTCGACTATGTAGTCCTCAATTACTTTTTAATTCCTTTAATTTTTCACATTCCACTCGTAATAAGCAGCTTCTTATTCCTAAAATAACCACATTCATGGGTCGTGGTTTTGTAGTTAGAGTACAATTTACAATTTACTACCAAGCCGAGCCAAGTTCTAAATTATGTCCTGATTCTTACAAAAGGCGCATTCCTCAACACTTTCAAACTTTACTGTGAAATTTTGTTTTCCATTAAATTGTAAGCAGCCTTTATTATCGATTATCTTATGTTTCCCGATAATATACCGATTAACTTCTAACCTCTGAATTAGTCTTTTTTTATTCTTTTTTTTTTTTTTTTTTTTTTTAATAATCATACCTTCTTTAAAATCATATTATATGTTTATACATTTTATATTTAATTTTTATTACGTGTTTTGTGTAAACTTATAATATTGAGCAGATTAAACCTAATTTAAATGTTGCATAAATTACAAGCCCAAAAAAAAAATAAATAAATAAAGAAACTAAGGAAGTGAATATCTACACATTGAGTGTCAATATTTGTTTTTTTTTTTTTTTGCTTAATAATGTTATATTGAAAATACATGCCGCAAAATTTGTGTAATACTAATAACTTTCCAAGGGAGAATATATATATATATATTTCATTAGTTTTAAACATTACTTTTTAAAAAATAGCGTCATTATTATTACTTTAAAGTAGTGTACAACTACATTATTGGAAGCAATGTGAAAGCACTTCTGCTGGAAATATAGAATCGGCATATGTCGCTAACGAAAATTCACTATTTTTTGGAGTATTTCCAATTTTTTTTTTTTTGCTGCCACTGTTGCGACGATAAGTTTCATTTACAACTTTAGATGATTTTTGTAAATATTGTGAAATTATTTTTAAATGACACATTTTCCCCCTGTACATCCTAAAAATTAGTAATCTATTACACATCTTTGGCAAAGGAAATCACCGTAAGGTATGTAACTCTATATGTATACAATTTGTCGGCAGATGATTCTATTGTCTGGCTGTAAGCAGCGATTTGGAGCGATGACATTTTGCCGGTCCGTGTATTATAAATTATTTTTATGTAAACATTTTTTTGTTAATTTGTTGTGTAGCATAAAAACAGGTATAGATAATGCAGATTCCACTACCTTTTTAAGAAAATTTAAACTGGACCGCTATTGCTGAGTCCAGGAAATGGTGTAAGTCGAATTGGCCTAACCAATTTTAAAGTCAACAATTAAAATGTTTCAAAACTACATTTTATTTCTATAGTGCTGAGATACCGGCCAATGAGGGTCATATTTTAAAGAGGGCTATATTAAATACCATTTGCCGATTATGGCGTGATGGTTAGTACACGTGACTATAGTTTGCATACAGCCACCTATCATTATTTGAGCGGCGGTTACCTCGTTGTGTCTGACGAACGATTCGAGTAGTGGAGTAACCGATAAGTCTGATAAAATTCTGGCGTTCGGAAACGTCGTTAAACTGTAGGTCCCGTTGAGTGAACCTAAAATTAGAATGCGTAAATGCATATATCATATCTCATTCATGGGATTCAAGGGAATTAGTTTAATACCAAACTATGAGTTGCGGAATTCAAGATCCTCAAGATTATGCATATGGTTAGAACTGGAACTATTTGAGGCTTTATCTCACGAAAGCAATTAAACGTTTTATTTTGTAATTTGAATATCTGAAAACTTGTCCAGAACATTGGCAAAAAAAACTGGAACACTCGATTTGACCAAGCTTCAATTGAAGCGATTTTTTCAACAGCAGTACCATTTGCCATAGACAAGAACAGGTGGTAATCTCTTGGTGCCAGATCTGGACTATAAGGTGGACGTAAGACGCCGATTTTGTTGAGATTCTGCACAGCACTTGGAACCATTTGAATAAGATTTTTGCTTTAAAAATCGTGCTTCTCTCCAGTCTCATTTAAGTAGTTCCAAATGTTTTTTTTGTGCAATGTTTAGCTTTTGGGAAATTGAAACAATGTTTTTATGATGGTCGGACTCAACAGTTTCCTCTACATAGACTTTATCGACATTTTAGACAATTGGCCTTCCAGAGCGTGGTGCATCTTTGACAATCAACATCAATTTTAATTTAATTTATTGACAAAATGTAATTAGAAGTCTTACGGCTAATTGAATATAATATTATAATAAAGAACTAAAATGACAACGTATTTCAAGCTTATAAAAGTTTTGTAAAAGGGAGGAATATAAAAAAAATAATATCAAAATTGATAATAAAAAATATATCAAAATTATCAATTATAGAAAACAACAAATACAGGGTGTCCGTCGGGAAGGTATACAATTTTGTTTACAATTTTTGATTAAATGAAAGAAATTAGATCTTATATTGATAAATGATTTATTTAATGTCGGCAATTATGTATTGAATACAAAATCAGATAAATGTCCGCCTCTGTTAGCCTCACAAACGCGAAGCCTTTTGAACACATTTTTCATTACATTCTCACACATTTCACGCGGTATTTTATTAATTTTATCGCGAATATTTTGTTTGAGTTGCTCAAGCGTTTCTGGTTCGTTTGCATAAACCTTGTTTTTCAGATATCCCCGCAAAAAGAAGTTCGGAGCAGTCAAATCAGGCGATCGTGGAGGCCAATCAACATCAGCATTTCTTGAAATAACTTGTTGTGGAAAGAGGTCTCGCAGTAATTCCACTGTAATTTTGGCTGTATGCGATGTGGCACCGTCCACACCGCACGTTAATCAAGCCCAAAACATGCAATGGTGGCGTTAAAAAGTTTTCAATCATATCATGGTATCACTCCCCATTGACAGTTACCGTTACACCGGTTTCAGTTTCAAAGAAGTAAGGTCCAATGATTCCTCCTGACCAAATTGCACACCAGACTGTCACTTTTAATGGATGCAAAGGTGACTGATGGATAATTTGAGGGTTTTTCATTGCCCAGAACCGACTATTCTGTTTATTCACATATCCATTCTAATGAAAATGTGCCTCATCACTCATTATGATTTGGTCATGAAAATCGGGGTTGTCATGGGCGTGCTGTAGCATCCTATTTTCTTATGTACGGCGATGTAAGTGGTCTTGTGGAAGAAGCTCTTGTGTCAACTGAATCTTAAATGGAAGCAAATGCAAATCCTTGTGCAAAATTGTGGCAAAAGTTGTTCTTTGAAGACCACGTTCCTGAGCAAGGCGTTGAATTTAGGTTGATGGATTGTTTTGAACACTTTCTTGAACAGTGGTAATGTTTTCAGCCGATCTTGCAGTACGTTGTGGTCCAGGCTTAGCCCTATCAGCTACAAACCCTCTTTCTTCGAAATCATTCATTACACAGTAAATAGTGCACGTTGGCACGTTGTTTCTTCAAAAAATTTCACGTAACTTTCTCATCGTCACAGTAATCGATGATTGATTTTGATAAAATGTTTTAACGATTAAAACTCGTTGATTCATCGAATATTTTTCCATAATAAATTTGCCACGTCTTTACTTCACGACTGCCAAATATGAACTGTCAAGACTAATGTTTACCAAAATGGCGGTAAAACAAAGTAATATACCTTCCAGACGGACACCCTGTTTATTTTAAAATTATTATAGTACAGTATTTGTGGATCCAACAGAACCTCTGTGAAAAACTCGTTGAAATTGGCCCAGTGGTTGCAAAAATATTGTCGTCAAAATGAGAAAAATATGATCGAAATACAGTCTAACCTCGATATAACGACCCTCAATATAACGATTTCCTCGATTTAACGATTTTTTTTTAAATCCCCTACAACGCTCCGTAAAATCTAATACAAAATAAACCTCTCTATTACGAATACATTTCCCAAAAACCTCGTTATAACGTTTTTTCATTCATTGCAAGCTATCGAAAGAAAAAATTATTCACCTCTATTTAACGAATTTTGGCGACCTGCAACCTTTACATAACGTTTTCCATCAATTAATCCAAATATGAAACAGATACACACAAAATTATTGTGTTTGCAACGACTACGTCTCCAGAAAATCAACATTCGTAGTCGCCAAGCAGCATGCATTAGAGTAACGGCTCTATTACCACGTTATAACGAATATAAGTGCAACTTCACCTCGATATAACGAACCTCATTGTAACGAATTATTCGATATCACGTTTTTTTCTAATCCCCTTGAGATTCGTTATATCGAGGTTAGACTGTATTATGAAAATTTCGCGATTCAGTCTCAGGTCTCGCAGTAAGCGATTTTCCACTAATAAAATAAAAAAAAAACATTTTAATGTTATATTTTTTTTATTTATTGGTAACTGATCATTTTTACATCTTTTTTACATTTACGACCGTTATATAGAAAAGTATATATAGAATATATATATACTTTTGGTATTTACTTTATTTTATATATATATGTATATATATATCTTTCTTTTTTATTATTTAGTAATTAAAACAATAATACTAATAATAATAATAATAGTATGTTTTGTAATAGGTAAAATCATAATGATATTGTTGTCTCATAATAATAATAATACATTGGCATAAATATCATTCATTCATCCATTCGTCTTTGCAATATAATTTGTTTTTTTGTTAATAAATACAACTAATACACGCTGCTAGACCAGGATGGCATTTATAGATGCTAGAAGTGTACATTTCCATACAAACTAAAAATATATCGATTTTTTTTTTTGACATGAATTTGTGATTAACATTTTAGATATTCAGATTATTTTCAATTCTTTTTTTGTGTATTTTTTTTTAATATATATATATGTATAGAAATCTTTGCTATTATACTAAAATGTGGCGGGGTTGTGGTGATGGAAGAAATTAGCATAGTTTATAAATTAATTAATATATTTATTGTAATAACTTATTGTTTTTGCAACAAAAAACTTTTGAGGAATTATTACATACCTATAAATGGAAAAAACAAAACAAAGCATAGTTAAACATTCAAATAAAGGAAAGGAACAAATAAAGTAAAATAAAAAAAATATTAAATAAATAAATAAGCTTATAATTAAGAGATGGCGAGCATTCGAGTTTTCTTTGTATTTCAACAAAATATAAATATGCAATAGTAACATAATATATAAATACATAAATGGTTATACCAAAATACACTTAAGATTGAACGTGCATTTGAGCTGGACAGACAATTGAACAAAAACGTTTAAGTCATGTCTGTACAGACTTTTAAAGTTGCTCAAATTGGCGTCATTCTTTCCTAAGAGTAAAATACGTATAGCCCCTTGTCAAATTGGGTAACGGAAAATGTAATTTTGTGCTTGGGGTCGTTTTTTACGATTATTAAATAATGCGAATTCTGAATATGATAAATTGATATGACATGAATTGTTTCCTTTAATGATAATATCATTTCGTTTTCCTTAAAATTTTTCCTAATTAATTCTTTTTCTTCTTTAATTCAATTTCGAAATAATGATTTTGGCTAAACACACATTTGGATGTTATAAATAATAATAGTGGTGAGATGTTCCTGGATGGCAAGAGTATGAACCGCCCATCACCATGAAATCAATTAGATTTAAAGCATGGTATGGCATCCTAGTATTCAATGTTGCAAATGATGCGAAAGAAATTACAGTCATTACCGTATTTAAAACGAAGACGTAAATATACAAGCCTAGGCACAAAGTATAACCAACTTCACACTACTGTAGCAACCAAACAGTTAATGACAGCGCGCTCATTTTTTGCTAAGCGTCAATCTGTTACGTTGTTTACAAGCCAGCGAATGCATATCGTTTACGTCGCAGTTAAAACAAGTTATCGAAATGGAAAGTCACAACCGGCCATTGTTAATGAGCCCTGACTTTTACTTGTGAACAAAACGTTTCTTTTCGGCCCATTTCAGGTTACAATATGATGCTGGTAGTTTTAAAAAACGGCATGAAGGTAGACGTCCAAAAACAACAAAATCCCCCAAATTGGTTTGAAATATGAAGCTCATAATTTAACGTAATCCACGACAAAACGCAATTCAATTGGCGAAAAAATTCAATGTGTCTGCTCGTAGCATCGGGCAGGCATATACGAGTATATGATGAAATAAACTACAATGAAAGCACTACAAAATACAAAAAGTGCAAAAATTTAACACCTCCACAAAACACAGTACACCTACCAATAGCAAAAGTGTTAAAAACGCTGCACGTTGGTGGAGACCTTGAATTTATTTAAAATTTTCTGAAGAAAAAACTTTTACAGCTCAGCAGTATGTAAATAAACAAAACATTCGTGTGTGGGTAGAGAGCAAATCAAAAGGCAATTTAGACCAGAGAATTGCGGTAACTGCTACAATACGGCCACCATTCATTTTCAATGAACAGAGCATAAAGGCAAATCAAGAAACCTATTGTGAAAAGATTTTGAACGATGCGTTGTTACCTTGGATACCTAGAGAATTCCGTAGAAACCATTGGACATTTCAACAAGATGCGGCACCATCGCTTGTTCTATAGAGCCCGTGGAAGCCAACGTTTTTTACAAGAAATGGTTCACAGCTTCATTTCTTCACAACAATGGGTATTATATTCATCGGCCTTAAACCTAATGAATTTTTCTATATAACCCAAAGTATCGACTAAAAAAAAGTGAGGTGGTCAACCGACATAAAGATTGCTCTTGGCCAAGTATGGGTCAAAACATCATCAGCGTGCAGCGTGAAGCATTCATGGACAGACTTGATGCTATTATCTGCGGTAAAGACGACTAAATTGATCAATGTTTTTTAAATGTTTTTACGATATATTAAAGTTTTTATGTAAAAAAATCAAAACTAAAAAAAAAAATATTATAGCATTTTTAATTGGTAACACTTCGACCACCAATCCCTGCAACCTTCCTTCCACTTAGCAAGATATAAGAAGTAGTCAGGCGCTAAAAGTTCAATAAAGTCAATGATTATATGTGCAAGTCCATGATAATACGAGTACAGACGTGAATAAAAAAAAAAGCTTCTCTAGGCATGAATTTTAATCTAAATCATTTCGGTGTAAAAATATTTCAGTAAGCATGCTCGCAATTATCTATAGGGTGATTTTTTAAGATTTGAGTTTTTCAAGTTGGCAGCACTGGTTGGTAATGGCGTCCAAACGTCATCTGTCAAAGTGAGAAGTGTACAGTATATTCTGCCATTTCATCATAGATTGACGAATGACCTACCACAACGTTTAATTTTTGGTGAATAGGCCTTACAAAAGTTCAATGAAAATCCGCTGTTTTATCGAAAAATTGTGTTCAGCGATGAGGCTCATTTCTTGCTGAACGGATACGTAAACAAGCAAAACTGTCGCATGAACAGCCACATGCCATACAGCCACATACCGATGCATCATCAGCCCATTTTTCTTCAAAGACGACCGTGGAAGAAACATTACCGTCAACGGCGAACGATATCGAGCCATGACACGCGATTTTTTTTTAATAATTGATTTTTAATAATAATAGATTTCACTGAACATTTTATTGGAAAATGATATAAGTTGATAAATAAATAATAATTTCGACTTTTTTTTGAAGAAATCTATGGAATTTCCAGCAAACAAATCAGGACAGGAATCTTCGGCCAGATTTAAAGTCCCCTCACGTTTTCTAAGTGCTTTAAGGAAGCGGACAGTAGTATTGTAAACTATTACTAAATTGATTATAAACTACTACTAATTGACTACTGCTAAACTACTAAATTGATTATTTCTGAACCAAGTATTCAAAACCGTCTGTTTTACTGAGAACTCATTGCTGAAAACCTACCTGATATTTTACAAACTAAAGCAAGCGGAAGACGAATGCAACGCTGCCATCACAGTAAACCTTCTAAGCTTTAATCGCAAATTCAATAAAACCTCTCAGGACGTTAAGTAAATTCAATGTTTATTAAACATATAAAAATATTTATACTCTAAATATTCAATAAATGACTTTTATTTTCTTTAGCAAAATTTACAAAAATCGCTTACAAATATTTGAGCAAAAACATATAAAATATTGAGAAGTATCGAACGTTTGAAAGTACGAACATTTTATACCTCAATCATACAACAGCACAGTAGTTTGAAAGAAAAAGAATTAATAATTTTGAACCAATGAAACTACTGAACCAGTTGTTATGAAATAATATATGATGAGTTGATAAAGGGAAACCTATATTGTCAGGAATACATCTTTTTAAACAAGATGCTCGAAACAAGATAACGCTCCAAATTCCAAAAAATAAAAATAATATGAAAATTCAACAATATCAACAGATATGGGCGATTCAAAGTCATTTTGATTTTCCAGATATAAACAACACGAAAATTTTACCGCATTGTTGCCCGGTTAAAAGATAAGACAGGATGCTGTTGGGCTAATCTTTGAGTTCTCTGTTAACAGATTGATTTGTTTTATCCAATTGGGGTTTAGAAAAAATACCTGATATTTTGTTGGTTCCCGATTTCCGAGAATTTTTGTTGGATTTCGGGAATTAATAGAAATAATTGTTCAGCATTATATACATACATATCTCTACGATGTCTTATGAATTGTTCTTCTAAATTCGGTTGAACCTAAGAAATGGCTTATATGAAAAGAATATTTTTCTCAGAATATTTTCTTCGAATATAGTGCTATCAAATTCCATCAGTACTTTTCTTATTAAATTTTTTAGTCCAATTTGCATAAAACGCAAAAATTTGTGTCGCAAAACTTGCGTAATCAATTTGGCCGTATGCGGTTTTGAATTACGATAAGAAAATAAAATAATAGTAATAAAAAGTTCTGAAATAATAGAAAAAATATATTTATGAGTTAAAAGACTTTTGAGCAATAACATGCACAATAAGTTATGAAGAAAAAAAATTAATTTTTGTTTTTTAATTCCAGTACAAGATGCGGAATAAATGTGTTGGTTGCTTCGCAAAATTAATCGGTTGACTGAAAGAAATCAGTTATGTTAGCAATTAATAACATTCTTAGGTATTTGCCCTGTTTGTCATTTCTGGGGCGCTATAAGAAATACGTGACAATAAAGCAAACATTGGAAAAAATTTTATCTTTATAGGATTCAGCGCGAAGATGTGGTACGATAATCATTTATGAAATTCTTTAAAGTAAAACTTCTTTACGCTTGGAGAGTTTACGCTTGCCAGGTTGTTGATCATACAAGTTAGTTTGAAATACAGGGTGTCCGTCGGGAGGATATACCACTTTGTTTGTTTATAATTTTTGATTAAATGAAAGAGAATGGATCTTATATTGATAAATATGTATTATGTATTGAATACAATATCAGATAAATGTCCGCCTCTGTTAGCCTCACAAATGCGAGCCAATTTGAGCACATTTTTCATTACATTCTCACACATTTCACGCGGTATTTCATTAATTTCATCACGAATATTCTGTTTGAGTTGCTCAAGCGTTTCTGGTTTGTTTGCATAAACCTTGCTTTTCAGATATCCCCACAAAAAGAAGTCCGGAGCAGTCAAATCAGGCGACCGTTGAAGCCAATCAACATCACCATTTCTTGAAATAATTTGTTGTGGAAAGAGGTCTCGCAGTAATTCCATTGTAATCCTGGCTGTATGCGATGTGGCACCGTCTTGTTGATGCCACATGCTAATCAAGCCCAAAGCATGCAGTTGTGGCGTTAAAAAGTTTTCAATCATATCACGATATCGATCCCCATTGACAGTTACCGTTACGCCGTTTTCAGTTTCGAAGAACTAGGGTCCAATGATTCCTCCTGACCAAATTGCACACCAGACTGTCACTTTGAATGGCTGAATAACTTGAGGGTTTTCCATTGCCCAGAGCCGACTATTCTGTTTATTCACACATCCATTCAAATGAAAATGTGCACTCATTATGATTTTTTCATGAAAATCGGGTTTGTCATGTTCAAGCTGTAACATCCTATTGGCACATGTACGGCGGCGTAAATGGTCTTGTGCAAGAAGCTCTTGTGTCAACTGAATCTTAAATGGAAACAAATGCAAATCCTTGTGCAAAATTGTTCTTTGCCCTATCAGCTACAGACCCTCTTCCTTCGAAATCATTCACTACACGATAAGTAGTGCGTCTTGTTGGCACGTTGTTTCTCCCAAAAATTTCACGTAACTTTCTCATCGTCACAGTAATCGATGATTGATTTTGATAAAATATTTTAACGATTAAAACAGGCTGGTTTATTGAATATTTTTCCAAAATAAATTTGCCAAGTCTCTACCTCACGACTGCGAAATATGAACTGTCAAGACTAATGTTTACCAAAATGGCGGTAAAACAAAGTAGTATACCTTCCCGACGGACACCCTGTAGGATGTGTTTAATAACTTCTCAGAAATGCTTTAAAAATTGTACAATTGTCATAGCACGCCATGTTTTCAATAATCGCAATAAGTCCCTGCCTCGTTATAGAAACACACATTTAGTGCTTCTATTGAATTTTGCTTACTCCTTTTTAAGGGAGTGAATACTACGAGGCTACTTTTTAAATTAGGTATTATCATTTGTATACGTTGTTGACTGCAATGATGCGATCAAAGAGCTCCTGCATATGGGTTCCTTTATCGAAGCATTCAACGTCATTAACAATTGAATCAGCATCTGCTAGCATTTCTCCCAAATCAACTTCATACTCAACAGCTTCCAATACATAATTCACGAAATATCACTGTCTTTCAGTTTTTTTTCTACTTTGGCTTCGGTAAGAATGTATATGTATACATAATAGGCAGAGTTGTATGATTTTTATACTGTGAACTTTATAACTTTTTTATATCTTTCACTACTGTAATACTTTCTTTCTTTTTTTTTGGCGCTACTGGTTGTTAAACACATTTGTTGTCATCTTTTTTTATGGAAAAATTATGGCAGTTCGAAGTTTTTTTTTTGACGAAATTCACTTAACAACTGGAAACAGTTTGGCACTTGACTGGTGTACTCGATTTCAGCTTTAAAAAAAATCTATATACATACATCTCTTTCAAATACTTAATATATTTGTTTCAGCAAATTATTTTATATTTACATGTAAAAGTGTTATAAAAAATATGTCAGGACACACAAAATGCATGAAATACATTTAAATAAGGGATATAGCTTCCATACCTTCGACGCGGAAAGAGTTAGTCCGAAAAAACAATATTGGCCAAGTTGCCAACACCGCAGCTGATGTGTATTTGAAATTGTTACAATACTTCAGACGATAGGCTTGCAATTTCTTATTCAATGTCAAAATAATTACAAAAAAGGAATCCTAAAATAATCAATAAATTAAACTTTTTTCACGAATGTTGTCGAAGGAATTTATAAAGTTTCCTTCGGGCAAACTGCAGGATCGCGTCTTAAAATTCTGTACGTTAAAGTCGAAAAAATTACATATAGTAATTTATGTATTATACATAACATTACCAAATAATTTTTGGAAATTGTGCATCTAAATCACTCAACCATTTTCTATTGCTGAGCTACAGCAATAATCCTGGATCATGATCCAGGTTTGATTTATTTTAAAATACACAACTTGAAGGCTTACGAATTCATCTGCAAAATGAAATATGTTTGAAGATAGTCTTTTACGTAAACAAATTATTTTTCACTCTTGAATCAGAATAGCTCATCAATACCAAATTATATAATGTACAGTAGTTTATGGATCTTTTTCGGACACTTGTTTTCGAATGTGGAACTATAGTGTAGCCAAATCTCCCCACTAAGTTTCTTATTAGGATTTTCCCCAAACCCTCTTTATTTTGGGTAATTATTTGTGAGTGAGTAATTACTTTTCTTATCAGGCGTCTAGCATGAAAAAAAAATACCATCATAACATTTTAACAAATGTTCTGATCAAAATGTATCCCCACTCCCCTAATCTAGATTATAATACACAATGGATGAGGCAATTAGGTTTGGACAAGTGCGATAGAGCAGCGCTAAAGCAATATAATACAACATTTTTCTTTGTTCCGATTGCTAAAATAATCAAAAAAGCTGTAAATCTAAAAGCCCTAGTTTTCAGCGATATTTTCAAGGAACCTGTTTTACTGGGAAAAAGCACCTGCTAAAAACGTTTTCAGTTTTTACAACTTGTCCTCTAAATGATCGTTTTTCACACCATAGAAACCAAAATCATTACTAAGAAAAGAGTAAAAACTGGCTTAACCAATTTTTATATAGAAATTGAAATGCAATATAGTTATTAAATTTTAGAAAATGTTTCAAGGTATTTTTTTTTTTTTTTTTTGATAATTGTCATTGCTTTTAAATACAACATTTTTTGTAAAAAAAAGTTATTAGATAATACAAATTTTGCCTTTTCCATATAATTCGAAATTTGCACAGAAATATCTCAAGTATTTTTTTTCTATTCGCTTTAGAAATTTCACCATATAATGTAAAATTGACTTGGCCATTTAAAAATTAACATCTACCACATTTTCAGAAAAAGATGCAGTAACGTTGTTCAAATTTAGAAAATGTAAAATGTTTGTTTTAACATTATTTTTGTTTTTTGCCATTAGTTAAAATTTGTTTTTTTTTAATTTAATTTTTAATTTAATTTTTAATCTAATTTTCCGCAGAATATTTCACACAATTATTAAATCAAAAAGTATTGTTTCTATTTTCTTTTGAAAATATACCAATTTACATTTTACTTTTAAAATATCGTGGATGTTTTGTTTGAAAAATTCCAAACATAATATTAATTTTGTGTAAAAAGAGAGTTTTTTTTCTTTTAAATTAATTATATAAAAAGTTTTTGAGCGAAATACATTTTTGATGTATTTGAAACAACAACTAATTCAAAAACCAAAAAATCAGAGAGCGTTTGGAGTTGTAGATCTAAGTGGATTCTTAGACGTAAGGTCGTATGTGCAACTAATCCACGCACTGAATCCCCAACAAGATTTTAGATAAACAGTTCAATTTGTGTGGGACTGAAAAAGTGCGTCGTAGATAGACGCAATAATAATAAACAATAACTTATTGTTTGCGAACAATGAAGGATGTCAGATTTTAAGATTAATCGATATCTTAATTAAGAATCAATTAATCAAAAATTCTAATCATTCAGATCTATGATTGATCAACTATATTGAACGTTGGTTAATCAATTTCGAATAATTTATTCAAAATTCAAATAGACAATATGAAAGAATTATACAGGCAACATATTGGGTCGTTCGGGAAGTTTGTTCGGCTTTGAAAAGAAATTTATTTACAAATTTATATACAGGAAAACAATTATTTTAATTTACGATTATTATATAATTTCCCCCTTTTTAATAACTTCTTCTCACCTCTAAGGGAGTTTTTTAATTCCTCTCTCATAAAATTTGAGTGTTTTTTCTACAGAAAAAAACGTTCAATTCAAATCCTTCAAGTGGTTGCTCAGACTACGAAATAGGTAATAGTTAAACGGGGCGAGGAGTACGGTGTGGAGTACGGTGGGTAAGGTAAAACTTCCCACCCAAGTTCTGACAGTTTCTGAGGTTTCTGAGGACAGTTACTGAGGGTGCGCGAGGCAGTGTGAGGCCTCGAAGAGAGACTGAGGTACCCACACACACACATCGAGGTTGCTCACAAATTCGAACTCTTTTATAACCCCGTGAACGGTTGAGATTTATTATTTGATTATTTCATCTATTAACCTAACTGTTGCACGGGGATTAACAATAATCAAATCTCTCACCTCCTCGGAAACAATTTCTTTTGGCCATCCTTATCTCAAATCTCTCACCTCCTCGGAAACAATTTCTTTTGGTCATCCTGATCCACGAGCGTCTGTTACGGAGAAGTCGCCCGTAGAAAATCTTTTAAACCATTTCTGGCAAGTTCTTTCATCTGGTCCGTTTTCTTCACAAACAGACTTTATTTTTCGGCTGGCTTCAGCAGCCGTTTCTCCTTTTCGGAAATAATACAGCATAATATGCCTAAAATATTCTTTTGCGCTCATTTTTCCACTTTTTAAAACGTTTTTTAAAGCGCTATAACCACTCACGACTAGAACGAGAACACAAGTAAACAATAGTAAACAGTTTAGAGAAGGGGTGGGAGGAAGTTATGATAGTATTTGAAGGAACTATACATCATGAGAAGTGACGTATGGTGAACTAACATATTAACCAACCGAACTTTCCGAACGATCTGATATATACGTTTTAAGCGACAAAAAATGTATACTGAAACTTTTTAACTGAACCATAAAAAATATATGAAATATGAAATGTTCCATTATTCTAATTCTGTTTAATCAATTGTTCGATTAATGAGTTAATCATGAGTTTTGAACAACCAATATTATGACTAATGGATTAATCGTTGATATAATTATCCAAATATATGAGTAACCAATTAATTGATCAATTCACAATCCCTACGAATAATTGATGGATTAATACAATCTGAAAACTCCGCGTTCGTTGGAATCTACAAAAAAAAAAAAAAAAACAGAACAATTTACTTTAATTACTCGATTACTTTTACTACAACATACTCTTTTAGATCCTTACTGATTTACCCGATATCTTCTTGAGGGTTTAGTGAGTTTATAGCTTATACATACGATCTTAGTACCCACTTATTTCCCACAACTCTAAACGCTCTCCGTAACAACAATTCTATTTCTTATTTCTTCTTTCGATTTGAGTGGAATTGGAACAAAATCGGTGTTTATTTCCTATTATTGCTGTTCGTATTTGGACACGTATTCGCCTCCAATCTCCAACCGTATAATTCTGTGTAATTCCTAACTTATAGCTATTTTTTAAAAGGGCGATTTTTGTAAAATTACATAATAGCTCTAAAAATTGATATAAGCAAGGACGTTCTTTTTTGCTGTTATTGCTCATGGCTTTAAGGCGTATTTCGTCGTCTGAGCATGGTTCCAAAATTCTGTATATTTTAAGTGTTATAAAAAATTTTCGTAATAGGAATTCTTTGAACAACAATCAAAATCTGAAAACAACAAATTGGTAGTTAAGTCGTTTTTCCTTGGAAGCATAGATATAAACGCGAAGCGATAATTTTTATGTCCTGCAGTTTGACGTATTTCTTTTTTTTTATTTTATCTTAATATCAAGAGAAATTTAACAATGTTGCTTCCCGGATTTGGTACCGCTGTGATAAATTAGGTAGAAAGAGTATCGCTGGTGTTTTTAGTTTAAACATAGGCTGTTATATACCAACATTTTAGACTTTAACTGTTACAACTATTACAACGAATGTTGTATTTCAAGAAATAGTTCGTGGAATTCTTCAAATCGTATTTTATACAAAAATTATTAAACATAGGCTCTTGTATGCTAACATTTTGGAATCCAACTATTACAATGAATGTTGTACTTCGAGAAATAATGCGTGCAATTCTTCAAATCTTATTTTACACAAAAATTACGATTTTAATCAAGCCGCATTTCTCTCCTAAACCCCAAAAGTCAATGCATTTTGTAAACATTTTTATAAAAAAAAAACTTGACGAATTTATTTTGCTTATTATATTATATTATATTATTTTTGCGAATTTGAATTTTGCTTGTAAAATTGAACATATTCGTCCTCTTCGTTCCTTTTATGGCATTATGATTAATTGTTACAGATGTATTTATTTTCAAATTCAACATTTTTCCTACTTTTATATGAAATTTTTTTCGACTACCGACAGAACTTTGATATTACGAGCCGTATTTAATTGGCTTTGGCAAAATTTTTTTTTCCCAGCATACAATGATTTGTTAGCCACAAAATAATAACAACCATCAAGGCTTGACCGGTAAAAATTTGTAAAATTTTGCCACCAATCTTTGCTTGGTTATCAATCTGTGCTTTTTAAACATTTTATTTTATCACCACTACTTATTAAAGGCTTCTATGCAAGCGTTAACTAACCGGAGGAAATCAGTGCCTTGCTAGCACTTATTTTGCTTTGTAACATTAATTTGTTCCAATACTGAAAATCTGTATTAACATAAGACATCGCCATCAATTTTGGTAAAAAAGTAAGTTTTACAAATTGCTATTTTTTTAAACTGTCGACGAGCTGGACTGAAAAATCCTGTAGCGGGTTTTACATATAAAATACAGAACTACTATATAGCACCACAGCTGAACATGGTGGAAATCAACTCTTAAACAGCTGAGTAGACATTATCCAAAAGTATTTGAAACAAATAATTTAGGTCCTCTAGTGGAATTAATTAAAAAAAAAAAAAAGACTCCTACAAATTTCCTTGAACTTTCGTATTTTTTAATAGATCAGCAAAATATTGAATACTTTATTTTAAAAGGTATCATGAAAATTTATAGACGTTTTAAAAGTATTCTATACTTTACTTTCCTTTCATGCTTGCATTATGTTTGAATGGGTATGCATATCGAATTGTCACCAATATCATTTATAATACTCTTTTTTGTAAAGTTAGGTTTGAATGAATTTAAATAAAATATTTGCGGTTCACTTAAGGGGTTTATTATGTTCAAAAGTTAAAATAAATATAAAATTATAGCTGGGTGGTGGGTAAATAAAAAGTTCTAAGATTTACAAAGAGTATCTGTGTGTTTTTCTTTCTTTTTGAAATTAGTTATAATTTTTTTTTTTTTTTTATTCTATTACAATCAATTTATTTTTTAAATTATTAATTTTTTGTTTGTTTTGTATTTAATTCACTGAGGTACTTAGCAAAGGGCTTGTTGAATTATTATTTTTTTATTCGTGTAACACTCTAAGTTAGAAGTATTTTTATCATATTTACATATAACTCTTGGTATAGTTCTACCGATATTCAGAAAGCGTTTGGTTTTATTTATTTATTTTTTTTTTTTCATTTGTGTTGTTTTTACTATAATAATAATATTAAGCAGGAATAACAATTCTTTGTTTTGTTTGTGGGAGAAAAATATGTTGTTTTATAAACATTTATCTTACTTTGTGTGTATTTAGTTTTTAACAGATTTCGTTTTTTTTTGTTTTAGTTTAGAATTTTGGTATTTTGTTTTTATAAGAGGATTGCTTTTTTTGTTTTGTTTATTTTCAGTTTTAGTTTATTCTGACGTTTTTTTTACTTATGTTTTTTTTTTTTTTGTTATAAACTTGACCAAGTCAGGCTTAGAAATATGTAAATTATTTATGGCAGCTCTATATAAATATATCATATATGTTTATAGCGTTTGCTGTTTATTATATAAATTAATTAGCTAGTATATTGATTACATTTCTTTTAACAAATCTCACATTTACAGTTCCTACGAGTTTGGTAAAAAACATAACATGAGTTAAAATTTGGGATAAAAATCGTAATAATATTAAAAATTATACAGATGTATACTTATACATATATTTATGTAATAAACATATTTATTTTCGGTTGTTGCACTTTATTTGCTCAACAAAATTACATTCGAAACAATGGTGGTCAGTAGCAAACAAATAATTTCAATTTATTGTGATTCAAAATTAAGTTAGATCTTTTATTTTTCAGTACTGAAGTTACTGAAACAGAACATTGTGCTCTTAAAGAAAGTAGACACATAAAGGAGTAGGGCAAAGAGGAATCCTTTTAAAAAATTGCTATCAGCTAGGAATTTACGTGAATATTCGTACACCAAGAGAGTATTTATCCAAAATTCGATAACAGTGCCAACACTGATCATTTGTCCACATTATTTTTATTCAGAAAAGAACTTCTATATGCTATAAGTTAATAGATAGATTAATATAAGTACAATGTACAGAATGCGGGATATTAAACGATTTAGTTACTGATTCATCTAGTAAATTAAGGAATGCATCTAGAACAAAAAGTGGGATTAGTTGTAGAGGCACAAGTCAGTTAATTTGTGAAAAGTGTAATGGAGGCGGACCTATTTACCAGATAGGGAATTCCGAACAAGATCTACAAATATAAGTTATAATACTCATATTTTACGACGATATTCAAATCGAATTCAATGCAAAGCATTAACAGAAGGGGCAATTAATTGTATGGTTTCTATTTAGCACCAATTTTAAACCGTTACACTGTTCATTTTTTGTTGCTTTCGATAGCCTTATTTCACAATTATATGCGGTCGCTCAGTTACCACTTTTTTAACAGGTATCCAACTAGTCTGAAGGTGGTAGAAACTGCATAATTTTCCCCCAACCAATGACGTCCCACCAGTACTTCTTAAAACTGGTGTTTGTGTCATTGATAAAGAACACAAACCGAAACAATAATTTGAAGATTTGTAAGAATTAATTTTAGAGTTACGTCCAAATACTTGGAGGCGTTCTCTATTTAGTTCTGACTGCGACAATTTCTGACAATTGGTCTTATAGAATGCTTTAATTTCCCCCCAAAAGGTCATAAGATTCGGTTCTTCAAGGGGGCAATTCCGGACAAAAATCACTGATGCCAACGTGATTTAATATCATTGGCAGGTCCGGCAGTGGTAGGGCCCAATAACCGAGTAAATGTGAAGTATTCGTATCATCAGTTGGATAACAGATGACACACTTCCAGGTTTTAATATGAGTATGAGAACCTATGTTTGTATAACGACAGGAAGTCAATTTTGCTTGTCGAAAAAAATAATATTGTGAGGTTTCGAGTGTAATCATAACGATTACAGCAATAAAAAAGAGTGGTTATTTTCTTCACCTGCTTACAAAGAGTCCGAAAAATGAGAGTACTTTCTAAAATAACCGAACATTCCTTCGAATACGAAATATTGTCTTCTCACAACTAAGTTGAAATCAGTTAAATTTTAATATATTTGTAAACTTGTGAAATGAAATGTAATACAAGAATACACAGTTCTAGAAATGTATTTTCTAACATTTTATGACCTAGAAATATTTTTTATTCCGGTTTCAAGCAATACAAACAGGTACATTTTTCCACGAGCTAACAATATTTCGTGAATTTTTTCCCTTTCAAAATGGTCATAGACCTAGCTTTACTGGCAAAGAATTTGCAGTGGTGTCGATAAAGGTTTGAAATTCAATTTATAAAACTATATAATGTAACAGGTCTGATTATACGGTCTACGGAGACCTTTAATAGCTAAATAGATAATAAAAAAACAGAAAGGTATTAAATTACTTTTATCAGAAGTTAGATTTGAAGATAGCGCAAAAAACCAAAAAATAAAGATACAAAATATACAATAGATCCTAAATATGCTGGCGCCCTATTGCGGAAGATAATGGAGTTACCGACTGAAAAATTATGGTAAGACAACAGGTTTTCAAAACCAGTCGAATCAAAACAATAAGAAATAGTTTTTAAAATAATTTTTAAACTAATCAAAACTTTTGTAACTGCTGGCATTGTTTTTTAGATGATAGTTCCGCAGTTATGGAGACCATCACTAATACAACACAATAGAGTTTGTAGTTTAATTACAATTCAAGACAGGCTTTGTCATCGTAACATTTAATTGTGCAGAACTTGATTCTAACTCAGTGAATATTTGTTAAATTTGGTCATTCTCTATAGGAACGGCTAAATACGGGATATGCATATTTATAATTTTGTCGGTTTTTATCAAACAAAAAGTTTGCAGTTTAATTTTATTTTTTAAATTTCAATACCTGATATTTTCATACACGTTAAGAACTAAAAAAAATTAACAATATAATTAAAACTTGTATGCTCAGTTGGAAACCAGCGCATCGATGTAATAATTGTAATCTCATGTTCCAAAATAAACCACCATTGTACGCATGCTCAAGCAATTCGATTAGAGTTTATATTTTTCAATAGTTATTACAACAATCGTTTTCCGCCAAAAAAGTAAAACTGGTCTCATAATCATTAATAACTACACAACATTTTTATCAATTCATTTTTCAAGCAATTCCAAATTAGTAGTTTTTAGTTCAGTTTAATATAAATATGAATATGCATATGTAGAGTGTATGTATATATATGTGTGTATCAATCTGCAACGTTATAATAATATAGGATGTTGTTCACACTTCCTTCCTCTCTTTCTTAATATCCTTCATAAAGCAAATATTATATAAATACATTAAGGAAAAACATAAAAAAAAACACTATACACAAAGTATATGTACAAGTAAATAAAGCGGCGGCGAATGACGTTTCCAGCAGAAACATTCATGTGGTGAATATCTTATAAAGTAACATTCTCAGAAATGCGTTAAGGATCAATAGTGTAATTATAATTATTATTTAGTTTTCTTATAATAATTACATAGTATAATACGTTTTTCTTTTTCTTTTTTTTTAATATCTTTTCGTTTTCTTCTTTTTGTTTATAAAACACTATAATACGTACATAAATATTTACTTGAGTAAAATTTTGGAGCGGAACAAAATTTGTAATTAACACTACTTGTATGTTTGTGTGTAATAGTTTTTATACTTTTCGATTGAATACATCATTTTTTAATTTTGTCATAGAAGATTTGTAACGACTGTTTTGTGTTATTGTTGTTTTGTGTACATATATATGCATATATATGTGATCATATTACCCTGTGTTCGACTATTACAACTATTTTTAATCGGGCAACATGTGGACGAAACTTACGGGAAACATGCCACGCCTTGTGGGATCACCTTCGATGACGCCTTCCATCCAATTCTCATCGTCGGTGCGCTCATTAAGCACAATTAATACTTCACCCTCTTTGAATTCCAATTCATCATCGTTATCGGCGGAACAATCATACAAAGCACGACAACGTCTATGGCCAGTCTGTTAAATTACAACAACATCAAACAAGAAACAAAATTGAAAGAAAGAACAATCAAAGTTATTATTGCCAACCTAGAGGTAAAACATTGTAAACTACTCACATAATTAAATTTGTTTCCTGCCGTCGCCGCACCACCACCACTTCCTCCCCCACTGGGGCCTTTTAAGAGATTATCTGGCGACGAATTTATACGATCGTTATCACTAGATGACAAATTTGAATCGGCTGAATGGTCTAAACAGCCACCTGAAGAGTCCATGTCCGTGTGCCATGACTCATATTCGGTGAAATTGGCGGATTGATTCATTAACTAAAACGTTAAAAAAACAGAAAAACCCAAATATTTGTTCAAATCTGCGAAACAATGAATGGGAAAATTATTACTCTGATAACGATTGAAAGTAGGAAAAGCAAACACACATACATAGGCACATTAAACACACGTTTTATTAATGACATGAATTTTTAAATTCTTCAGATATTCAGAAACACAAAAGCGAGTGGAAGTCATATGTAAACTGTAATTGTAAGAGGTTCGTATAAACCTGCAGGTGAACTTATTGACTTGTTTATAGTATTATGGAATTTGAGGATTTATCCACTCCTATTGGGTATACAATGTCAGAATGTACAGAAAGATTAAAATTTGAAAATGGATTTAAACCATGTTTTTGCTATGAATACCTATATATTCACATAAAAACTTTCCACCTTCACAATTCAGTTCTTCAACATGAATTTTTCAATATTCAAATATCTAAGTATAAACGGAAGCAAATGTGACTAATATTTCATATTAAAATATTTCTCTGGCTGTGCGAATTAAGATGTTTTTTTTTTTTTTTTTTTTTTTTTTTATTGGCGCCCGTGTTTTGGGGGTTTTTAGTTTTTTAAGTCGATTGTCGGATTTACAAGTTGGTGTCCTTTAATGCTAACAATAAAAACTCTAAAAAAAAGATTCACAATCTTCAAATGTTGATGAACCTCGCAAACGTTATGAAGGCCATAACTTAAGGATTTTTATCAGGAATATTTGCCGGCAACGTCAACAACTAGGTCGACATTACCTTCACAATTTAGTGAAAATAACGTATATTAGTAATCCTTAGATATAAAAATTCTGGCATTAATGATACCGTAAAGAAAAGTGCAAATTCGGAACCGAATTCGTAATAAGCAATAGCTTAAATCACCTTGAGTCGTAGTTTACCCTTTGTAAGTTGCTGGTGACAATTATTCGCTTGAAACATGAGGGGCAATCTTACTACAGGCCTAGACACGACATAAAAATTGTATAGGATAGTTTGAAATCCGAAATTGGAAAAGGAACTGTATGTCACCCAACAGTTGGGGTTTTTAACCTATAAATTTGCCAATGGCTCCATGGATGGTTAATTTCATCGAGGAGGAGAACGTGATTTCAATTGGCATCCGCTAAACAGAATACAAGAGACCAGATCGATCTCTTAGCAGCAATCGGAAGACATGCTAACTGTATTTAATGAACAAGGCATGACATTGAACAGTGCAGGAAATATACATAAACATAACCAGGCACAAAGGAAGCTGGACATCACAAAAATGCATAAAAACGATGTATACAGGATTTATTTCAATGAAATTCTGTTTTCACAAACTTTGGCTTGCCATCGGGAGATATTTTCATTAGCAATTTAGAAAAAATTATAGATTTCTGTATAGTTAAATGTCAGACAAACAAGGGCGATGACAAGGACAAAAGCTTGCTCTTAGTAAAAAATGTATTTAGTGAGATCGTTTTTAAATTATGGTAGCTATGGAGACATCAGCCAGTTAACATTTTTAGACTGAAACTGTGAGGATATATTTCTAGACTCCTTTGAGTATTTTCTCTTCTCTCAAATTTTGGCAGTGTAATCAGAAA
Source organism: Philornis downsi (assembly GCA_019455685.1). Lineage (NCBI taxonomy): Eukaryota > Metazoa > Arthropoda > Insecta > Diptera > Muscidae > Philornis > Philornis downsi. The sequence continues at coordinate 486,586 of JAHXMU010000451.1, read as the reverse complement.
ACTTGAAAGCTACCTATTATAACAGCACAGCCACATAGGTAATTTTCACAAAAGTAAAAGAATCAAATGACAAAAGTATGGTTTTTACTGAAAACCTACAACATTGAAGAAAACAAATTGAATTTTTTTTATTTTAGAAACTCGATGTATCCTTTTTCGCAAATACCAACTTACAAATATGTGATACAGCCTCGTTTAGTGCAATTTGTTAAAATCAAATTTTAATGTTAATATTTAGCTTAAGCAATTATTTTAAATGGGCATGATTATATAATATTGATATTCATGATTTATTACTAGCATATTCTTTGCATATTTCATAATAACATAAAATGGCAGTTTCGATAAACAAAAGGGTAACTCATTAACTCACATCGTGCAGTTGCTACTGAACGAAATGAACTGAACTGAACTGTTGGCAAACAATTTTTGACAGCTCTTGTTATATAGGGTGGCGCATAAGCAACGTTAAGATTTGATCAGTGGAATATATTTTTTGTTTGAGTTTTTTTATTTCGTCTCTTTACAGAATTATCTAAATAATACTTGGGAAATTTATGATGGAAGAGCTCAGCACAGAACAAAGAACCAAAGTTGTTCAATATTACTTTGAAAGTTAGCATTCGATTATTCAGATCATATCGAAATTTCCTTCATGTTCGAAATACTCCTAGCGCTCCAACAATTTACCGATTGGTTCAGCGTTTTGGGCAACGAGGGGCTGTCTATTATCTTCCGCTTGCTGGAAGACCTCGTGCAGTTCGAAATGAAGTGACCATTGCTCGAGTGCAAGCAAGTATTGAGGTAAACCCCGACACTTCTACCAGGCGACGTTCTCAGCAGTTAGAGATGTCTAGGCGGTCTTTGCAAAGAATTTTTCATATGGTACATCTTTCCCCATACAAAATGCAATTGGTTGACGAGTTAAAACCAAATGATGCAAAAGAACGTATTCAATATAGTCCCCGTTAACGTTACTTATGCGTCACCCTTTACATTCTGAACTCGTTTTGGGACCTGATGCTAGCATGTAACATTAATGTGATGACAGAAAAACTAAACGTAAATGATAACACAAATCTTGCACGATAACAGTAAAGCAGCAAAAATATATGCACAGTAAAACCTAGTACCTTGACAAAGTTTATAAACTGCGTTCGCACTGATAATGTTTTTAATAAAGGACCAGCTTTTAGCTGACTATAATCATTATATGTTTTTCATAGATTGGTAAAATTTTATTCGAAAAAAAACCATTTTCAGACATCAACAGTGCTTACGCTGTTTAAGATATACATACAAGTGTACAAATTATTAATGGTGCAGGTAATTGGCATAAATCACATATACATATAATTACCTAAAACTTTATTAAGGTATGATGGCCCCCGTGCCCACGACTTTGCACAATTGGTCACATATTTGTCTTTTTCTCATTTGTAATAGACTACAGATTCTCCTTCTTCTTGGTGACAGTAAATTTTAACAAATCACTGCATAGATGTTTTAATTTGCTCATAAACTTCGAATATTGTCGCATATTTTCGGTTTAACTTCTCTAATAACGACTAAAAATGGAAACGTTTCTTTTATTCAACCCATGGTGGCACGGTAAAACCAGAACTCCTTACAAAGCTATATGAACGCCACATAATTTCAATTTAAAGTTGCCTCCACTAATTATTTCAAATGTTTAACAAACTGTATGATTTGACGTAATCAGAATTCTAAGATTTTTTTATTCAGACCACATTTTATGAATGAAGAAAATACTAGGAAAAATATCGTCAAATTATTATCGCTTCTCTAAACAAATTTGGATTTCCATTCATTTTCCTCAAAGTGGTATTAATGGTATTGATTTATTGGCAGAAATTTATTTTATAAAAGAATTAATAATATTTAAGAGGAAACAACTCATAGGATAGTTACATCATTTCACGATGAGGAAAGGTTGCCATTAAATTTGATTTAAATGAATGCCATGTTATAAATTAAATATTAATAATCTCTTAAATTGCGAGCATTTCCGAGTTCATTTACTCCAAGTCTCTTTTTTGCATTTAAAGACTCTTTGAAAGGGTTAATAATAGGTCGGTTATTGGACTTAGTGGGAGAATTATCGGCATATAGATTGGAATCCAAATTATTTAAACCTAAGACTTGAGAATAAACAGTTCTATTGTTAAGTTTTAGGACAATTCGGAAAGCATTTTTTCTTATCGGTAGATTTTTTTTTTTTTTTGATAAGCGTTAACGTTAACCGTCAAGAGAATAGAGATTACCTAACGCCAGACAAGACGACGTTACAATAGAGTTCGAAATTCCTGCGAATCTTATATGCCACTGACTGACAATGACACTGACCAACACAATATTTTGAGTCAGAGATCTCAGATAGCACGAATGTTACCATCGTCAATAAAACATCACTTAAAAATGTTACTTCACACTCCTTTAGCATTGAAATCAAGTCGGAAAAAGTGGATGACAAGTGGGGACAAAAAACAACTTGCGAGTATTAATTATTTAGTTTGGAATGCTGCGCAAACGATGACAAATACGACTTTGCCTTGGACGATGACTTTTTCCATCTCGGCTTCGCCGTAAATAAAATTATTAGATGTCAACCTGATAGTTAGGAGAGGGATACTGCCAGGGAGTAGTATAAGGGTACCATGCGATTTCAAATTTATCAGACTGTAATCCTTTCTATCTTGCTGTACGGCACAGAATCCTCGGTTATGATATAAGCGACTGCATGTGTGTGAATCTATGCTAATTCTTCACAAATGGAGGGTGGTATCAGTGTCGTTTGAGAACTCGGAACCATTTTTGAAAATTGAATTGAAGTGAATTTTCGACGAATCTGTTCTTTTACCTCCGGATTGCTGGTATAACGTCTACCGTTTGTTATGTGCAAATGATTCGGAAGCCTTGCATTTTGATCATATTTGAAAGAAATAAGATTACACCCAACTCCTAGCGAATACTTTGGCATTGACCACAAACGATTAGAAGTAGTTCTGACAGTGGCGATGAGCATGAATATGCTATAGTTCTTTATGAACAAACTAAAAAAATTAAAGCTTTATTACGTATGCTTATTACGCACGTTTTTTCCAGTTCTTTGAATTAGATTCTCTTCATTGAAATTGCAATATTTATAGGGAATACGTCAGCGAGCATTTTATAGCTCCGCGGAACAAATTTTGGTCGGACATCTTGGAAGAAATTTAGTTAGACAACAGCTTTCTTAAATAAAATTTGAAGCAAACAATGAATTTTACAGCTACTTTGACGTCGTTTAGATGATGCAGTACCTGAAAAAGTCAACTTTCTGGAACTTTGCCAAAAAAAAAAAAAAAAAAAAAAAAAACAAAAAAAAAAAAAAGAATATATGTATATATGCTTCCTGCTCAACTTGGTTCTAAAGGAATAACCTTAAGTTGTTTTTATAATAAGAAAAAAGTTTCCAACATTCTGTTTCAAGATTTACCAAATCTTGATGGAAAAAAAAAAACTCGTTAAGTCGTCATATGAGGTCAATTTTAGGAATAGTGAGTTTAAAGATCAAAAGATACGAATTTATTTGGTCACATTATTAACATTCGAAAAAAATGTTTTCTTTTTTTTTATAACTATTTAAAATGCATGGAACCAAATTGAAATTAATTGTAGAAAGGTATTTAAATGTATAAGAAAGTTGTTGTGACCTTTGTCCATAATGAAGTAAAATCTCCCGTCCTGTATCAAACTGTAACCGTATCCAACTCCACTGGTGATGATGGTAAAACACCAGAGATGATTGTAAACCTGTTTTTACCTTTGCTTTAATACTATTTTAATTGGTATTTGGGCACTCAGATACATAAAATTTGAAATACGGTTTTATAGATATCATATATGTATAATTTAATTAATCCTAAACTCTATTTTTAACAGAGAATATATATACATATATGTATTATATATTGTTTAACTGCATACCCTCGCCGCGACAGTAAGTGTTGTCAGTAGATTAAGTCTATCCTAAACATTTATGAAGCCCACAGTAACTATTATAAGGCGCGATTCTGAAATATGTTGAAGAACAAATACTTTTCGTCACAAAGACATTTACTAATTGGGTTTTACCCATGTTAACGTGGAAGAATACAACAAACCAAGTAGTGTCTGTTGTCTTTAGTAACAGAATAATAACGATCATACCTCACAATATCTAGATAGTTATTTATATAGATTCTGATGATTTTTTTCCAACTTCAATAAATAGCATAAGTACTATTCAATACGGCTTATTCATACTTGAATAGTAATTTCACATCATTTTCATGAATTCTGCGACTTAATGAACACTAAAAACTACAGAAGTCTACTTTAACATGCCACTACGTATAACGGACGTAACTGATACAAAACTAGGTAAACAAATACAAGATTTAAACATCTTTATCTTCTTGCAACTATATTGGAATTTCATATAATTTCACATAGTATGTCGTCGATGAATATGATTTAATATAAGTAAAAATATTTATTTCATTCAGTTTCTATTAGTGATGATCTGTGTTAATAGCAAATAAAGAAATCTCGTCGCAAACACATCTAAAGGAATGCCAAAACATTTTTATTTATGTGAGGAAATTAGAAACTTTATTTGAACAACGATCATACTGGGGTAGGCGCTCGAATTGTGTCCAACTTCACGCTGTTGTAGCAATCAGACGGCTAATGACAGTATGTTGATTATTTGACAAGCGTCAGTCTGTTATGTTGTTTACAAGCTTATGGAAGATATATCCTTACATCGCAGTTAAAAAAAGTTATTGAAATGGAATTCAAACGCAACAGTGTTATTGTTTTGTTAATTATACCATTTACGTGCGAACATAATATTTGTGTATCAGACATCCAAGGATCATCAGAAATGGTTCCGAAGGTGTAGACCAGAATTTCAATTGGAGAAAAATGTCCGTGTATCTGATTGTAGCATAGGTCGCATGTTAAAAAAATGAACTACGATTGAAACTCTACAAAATACAACTAGAGCAAGATTTAACAATTGCATAAAATGCTGTTCGCTTAGCAGGAGCAAAGATGTTAAAACACTTGCACGTTAATGATAGGCTTGAAAATCTGGCCTTTTCTAATGAAACAATTTTTACCGTTCAGCAAGCAATATCCAGCTTCTTTTCTTCACAACAATGGCCAGCATGTTCCCCGAACTTAAGCTCAATGGATTCAACTAAACAATGTGAGACGGCCAACGTCTTAAAGATTGCCGAAAATGCAACAAAATTCCATCAGACATTCGTGCACGCGTGAAGCTTTCCTGAACAGACTCGATACTATTATCCGTGCTAATGGTGGCTACAATAACAATATTTTTTACACTTTGAAATGTTTTTACGAGATGCTAAAATTTTTAGATAAAAACATCAAAACCATTTTAAATGACAACACTTCGAGCGCCGACGCCTGTGTATTCATATTTAATAGTCTAAGTGAAGAACTACAACAATTGTGTGAAAAAGAACCAACAAACAACACACAAATTATTATTATTTAATAATAGTGAAGAAGAAAAACGCGAAATTCACAAGCAAAAGTTAGAGTACTTTATCTTTACATTAGTAGAGCGGCTAAGTTGCACATATCGCTGAAAATATTCGCCTCTTTTTAGTAGATTTACCAAATAAAGACAGCAATAGGCTTTAGGCTAATGAAAAGAAACAAAAAACGAACGCAACAAACAAGAACATAGCTATGTTTTACCGTTTCTTCGCTGGGTTGAGATATTTTCATTAATCTATCATGTTTGCGCTGGAAATATTTTAAAGTCAATTGAAAAAAAAAAAAATAAAAAATTTAACAAATTCACTAGATTTTCAATGAAATTAAAATAGCGTTCTCTTATTGTACTAATTAAAAAGCCGCCTGAAAAACTAAAGTATTTAAGCAAACAAAAGGCCTTAAAGTTTTTCCTCCACTTACCTTACGTGGCGGCGCTATGGGTCCCTCATCCATTGAACAAATGCTTTCATTCGATTGCCCATTAGATATCTCACGTTCTGCAGGAAACATAATTAAATTTAAAACAAAATGTACTTTAAATGATACACAACATCTCACCTGATGGTGGCCCTGGCGGTGGTATTTTCGGCCTTGTTAATGCTGATTTATCTACATGCTTCAACGGTGGTATTTCCCCTGCAGGCGGTAATACTAACTTAGCTCCCGCTAAATGTAAATTTCTATTTAACGACTCCCCACTGGGTGATCGTTTGTGACCGAACGTAGTCATGGCTGGCATTATATGATGGCCCGATGATGGACCGCCGTTGGGATCCTGAGAAACTACTAGTTTATCTAAGCGTTCATAAAAGCCACCTCCATGCGATGCTGAGCTATTATGACCCTTAGTGCGTGGACTACTATCTACAGAGCGTAAAAGGGGCAAGGTACCGTAGGAAGCATCCATTGATTGATTTTTATGATTGTGCGTTCGTATATCGTTTGTATCGAAATTTTGTGAATGACGCGGTGCATGCGGTAGAGTACCATAGAAATTCGAAGAGGAAGAACTAGTACCGGGTGGCGGAGCGGGCGCTGTGCGTTTCTTTAACGAATTCATATTGGCTGCAAAAAAAAATAGTGTGTTTATTTGTCTCTTTTATGACTGACCAAAACGATTAATTCTTAGCATACCCGTTGATGTGGATTTCCGAGCTCCTGCTACAAAATCATTATTACTCCGCACTCGTCCACTTTGACTGGACGCTGAACTGGGACTTGAGCCACCGCCTCCCACAGCACTACTGCTGCCACCGGCATTAATGTTGCCAGCACTGCCCAAGTATTGGCCCAGAGACATTTGTTGTTTTGGTGATGTCCCAGCCGATTGTTGGTACATGGGCAAGGTAAATTGTCGACTGGGGCAATTGGCTATTGGACTAGAACTACTTTGTATAGAATCACAAGTTGAGGAACGTGAACGTAAGACCGGCGAATCGCCGCCGGCAAAGCTGGGAGGACGAGAACGTTTCTGAAACATATGCAAAAAGATAAACATTAATTTTTTTTATAAAAGGCAAAAAAAAAATCGAAATAAAAAAATGAAAAAGAAATTGCATTAAAAAATTAAATAAATAAAATTATATACAAATTAAATGAAAAAACAAATTCGTTTTTCTTATTTTGGGTGTTTGAAATAATTAGTATGTCTTAAACAGGCTCCATGTTTTCGAGGCTTTAAACAGTATCTAAGAAAATATCCAGAAAATCAATCTGTCAAAACTCAATCCGCAGTTAGAAACTAACTTTGTTGTATGTCAGATGAATCTACGCTGGAAAAATATTGCTGCAGAAATCACTGGTGAAAGTAAAGGCAAAATTTGCTTAAGAAATAAAATTGTCAAAGCATTTTTATGAAAATATTCATATATTTAATAATATGTTACAGGAGAAAATTGTGATAATTGTAATAAGAGAAAATAATCTTCCAAAAAGAATTCAGAAAGAGGAAATCTTTAGCGATTTCCCTAACAGCCGGACATTTATTTGTTAGACTTGCCAATAGACAAATGGACCAGCATCAGCTTTTCTACTTGCAGTAGGAAAATATGTGGATGTAGAAAGTGAGATAAAAAGTACAATCTTAGAATGAAGGTGAAGTGTTTAATATAAGACAAAATCTATTTGTCCAGTAAATATTTTTAGTTTAAGCAGTTCCGCAATTTTTAACGGTGCCATTGCAGCAACATTTATTATTCATTATATTGCTTTAGAATTCGAGACAAACATTTAAAAAATTCAGCTTCTAACTATGCCCTCTCTATCTAGATTAAAACAAAACAAAAATTAGCACTACCGGCAAAAATATATATTGAACGAACTTCTCCTTTCTATGCCATTTCAAATACAATTTCAACTTTTCTAATTTTTCATTAGTTTGATATTCAGTTTATAGAACTCTACCAGGGCCTCAGTGAAAACGAATAATTTTTAAAATTATTAAGAATTATATTTTGAAATGTTTTACCAAAATCTCTTAAAAAAATATTACAGTGGAAACATTTTTTTAAAATAAGTTATTGCCTATATTTGCTCTATTAATTTTAATTCTGATTTAGTTCCAAGGTTACACTTTGGTATCACTATCATTATGCATTAAATATTGTGATTTTTGCAGAACAGATCTAGTTTTATGAAGTCAATTTTAGTTTAGTTCACCGTTTAGTTCTAAAGAGGTAATCTTTACCGCACAAGAAGTATTGTATTGCCAAATTGGTTATGGTCTGGAATATTTTCATAAAATACTTACACGTTCATCTATAACAGTATCGTCATCCGAGAAATCTGTAGAACCATCTTCATTCGGCAAATTCCAATCTGTATTAATATGATCGAAAGCACTCTTCTCACGTCTCATGGCACATTCAATCTACAAATCAAATAGTACAAACCATAAATGCTAGACTATTCAACCATGAATTTTTTATTTTGTTACGAGCTTTACTTACCAGTTCCTTACACACATTATGACCCATTTCTTTGGCTATATCCAAAGGGGTCTTATTTTGTGAATTACGCATTTCATAATCGGCTCCAGAACGCAACAGCAACTTTATGCATTCCCGCTTATCATGCGAAGCACATAAATGCAATGCGGTATTCTTGCCTGTTACATTTAATATGCTGGGTGGATTAGTTACTCTATTTAAACCCTTTGGTGGCATATTCTGTATAAGGAAATCAACAATATGTAATGTTGAGCCTGTCTCACGCAAAACAGCCAAATGTAACGCAGTGACACCATCGTCCCAGGAGGGCAGACAACATGTGAGATCAGCACCCTCGGCCCAAACCTGCAGTAGTTGGCTCATGTCAGCGTTAACCACAGCCTGTTCAAGATCGCAACGCAAATCGTTTTCATCGGCACAAGTGCGCATAACATACCGTTTCGCCACGTATTTGGCACGTATAAAATCGTAACGTTGCTCCCTAATCGTAGCGGAAAGATATGTAATTGATTATATAGAAAATATAAAACTACATTTAAGTGTTTTTGTCTCGATTGTATAGAATAGAATGGTGATGGAATTTCTCAGTCGATGTTTAATTAGCACTTTTTGCTGCTTTTGCTTTACTTACATTGTACTATCTGGTGTCAATTTTCCTTTACCCAAAGTGGCTTCCATAATTTCATTTAAAGCATGATTTCCCATGGCACGAGCAATCAATAGATTGGCAGTTGTTAAATTATCCAACGTTAAACTCTGTATACGTGAATGATGTACACCGAGATCACGATGAACGCCTGAACATTGTATGCAAACAAGAATGCCAAAATTCAAACTTATCCATGTAACATCGTTGCGTGAGCCACAATCACAGCATTGATCGTTGCCCGGCAACATTTGGACGTATCTAAAATGAAAAGGAAAATAGGAAAACGTTTTAAGGAAAAGAAAAAAACTGATATATGATGTCTAAATATTAATATGACGTTTGTAATTAAAAAAGCAAATTCCTTATCATCCCATGAATGAGATATTGGATATATCCTCACATTCAGTGAGCTTTCCCGCATTCTATTTTTAGACCCACTCAATGGGACCTCCAGTTTAACGATAATTTCGAACATCAGTTTGAGAAACATTTACTAGACTTGTGGATTATTCAACTAATCGAAGTGTTTGCCAACCATATCGAGATGAACGCCGCTCAAATAAAGATAGGTGATTAATTACGAGCAACTAATTCCTCACAAGATTTTTTTAAGACGATATACAAACCTAGACACAAAAACTGCAGCACTTTTGATTCTACCACCCATCTGCTCAAATCTACTGCCTCTATATGAATGGATCAGAGGTTTCACATTCCTTTATACTGCCAATAGCCGAACGAAATATTTATGACGCTTTTTCAGAGAGCTGCGTCGTAATCACTAGGAGATTTAATGTTTCTGTCCATTAGAGTATGGTTTGAAATAACTACAAAGTGTTACTCTATAGCTATTGTGACTTACACATCATTTTCGACTTTTTTTCAGAATCGGATATAAGGTATTTTTACGCCATAAGGTAATCCATATCGTGGCAGAAATCTAATTCTGAACAAGCAGGTTTAATGCAGTAGTAAATAATCTCGTATACCAGGTATTAAATTTCGTTTCAAATCTACATATTACTCTTGTTGAGTTCTCGTCAGAAATTGGGTCACATAAAAAACGACCTCTTATCAACGCTTTACATTTTAGTTTGTTTCTGTCAAATTCTTCTTCTTCATATTAGCTTACCTTATTACAGTCTTTTGTAGCTCCACTAAACTAGGGCTCATTTGTGGATTTGCATGTTGGAATGCTTTAGCTAAAGCTTTTTCTTTACAATTCACCAAAACAGCCATCCAGGCTTTCTGGTCTATCTCATCCTCTGCTTGAAAATGATATGGACGATTGTCTTTTTAGAAAAACATCAAACAATGATATGAAAAAGTCAATTAGCCCACTGTAATTAGATTTCAAGCAAACGCATTCAAAATACTTACAACTGATCAAATCAAAACCTCGTTTATCATCCGGTACTGGTTTTATTTGACATGTTAGCAGATTGACTCGTGTCGGAGGTTTCGCTTCATCGGCATGAAATATGTCGAGGAAGCCGTCGCTGGTAACACGACATCGTCTCTTTTGCCACACCCGTCGTACTTTACCCTCGCTTTTCTTTAATAGATGACCCGAACGTGTTACTCCATGAACTTTATCACCCTGTAATTGGTGCAGGGAATACCCCGTCCCTCCCCCACCCTTGTCGGTGGGTACATTCTCAACTCGGTCAAAATCGGGTGTACTACGTAATAACGTTCGCAATTCCAAAAGACTACGACGATCTTCATCCTGACGTTGTTTGATTTTATGTAATTTATCACTTAAATCACCGATGTAGGTGCCGAAATGTTCGATCGTTTGTAGACCATCTTTAAAGTAGCTGAAAAAGAAATAAATAAACAAAAGGAAAATGTTATGTGCTATGATCAAGCGGTTGAAATTATAAGCGAAAAATAAATGAATCATAAAAATGTGGACACGTTTTTTATTAAGGCATTATGTAAAACAAATTCCCTTGCATAAAATGAATGGAAAGGAGAGCTACGGTTTAATAGCGACTCCAACTATCAGCTTGCAAATATTTTATTCGACTTATCGATTACTTGGCTATTCGATGTGTTCGCTAATTAATCAAGGATACTAACGCTCAAGAAAAGAAAGATTGCTGTATCGGGAGAAGGATTGTTGTAAGTAGGCTGATTGGAACTAATTTAACATTTATTTATATATTTATATATAGCATTTATATATATATATATATATATATATATATATATATTTATTGGGAGTAGTTTTGTGTTAGAAACATTACTTATTTAAACAAGGTACTAAAATTACTATAGAATTAGTTGTAAATTTTATTGCTGGCAATATTTTATTGTTTCCAATACTAATTATGATTATTAAATGTCTTTTTCTTAAAGTAGTGACTCGAAAACTAGTTCATAATTTAGAACTAGGATGTTGCAGAAATAGTTAACAATTCTTCAATTTACAACTCTTTCATTTTTGAACTAGTTTATCAAATTCAATAATTTTTTTCTAAACATATGAATCATTTGCGATGAAATAAGCATAGATATTAAGACGAAAATTATATTAACGAAATTTCAGAAGATATATTTTTGTCACAGAAGTTAAATTACTTCAAATAGTCGTAGCTTTGGAAAATTTGGATTGTTTCTAAGGAAAAGTGTGACTCTTATTAGGGCAAGTAAATTTGCATTGGAATTTATTGGTAAATAACGTTTGCAATGGGATTGTAGTAGATCCGTTTAAACATTATAAGTGTGGTCACGGAAGGCGCGCCGGTGTCTGTTAAGGTAAATTCCAATATGGTTAGTCTTTAAAACCACAAAATAGAGACTAAATTATAGGCATAGTATCAGAATATAGTAATAATTGATGTAACAATACTAATAAAATGATAACAAGGATATTCCCCTTGTTATATTCGATACTGCTAAAGCTTATAGTTTTTTATTCATTCGGTTGTTCTTATTTATCTTTGTAGTGCTGAAAAGGATGAAATTATAAATCTTATATACGTTTATATACTTTTTAACTTTTGCTTTTTAATTTTATATTTTAAGATAATACAATTGATTTGTCAAAGAATTGATTAATCAGTTTTATCCTCTGTGTTTAAGTTGTTCTACTATTTATTTAATTATAAAATGTTATAAAATTTTTCGTAATCTAATTAAATAGGGTAACTTGCAATAACAAGTAATAAAAACAAATAAAAGCAAACTCGAAACATCCAATCAAGAGAGCCATATTAAATCGTGGATGTATTGATCGATTTTCTGTAACATAATTCGTGTGATATTTATGTTATTTTATTCAATGAATTCCAGAAAAATCAAATATGGAAGTACATTTTGTATAAGACCCTTTAAAAGAGGGGCTGTGAAATGAAAGCACCTCCGATTCCAATATTTTGCAAATACATTACTTCTTATCCAAACTTTAGAAAATGGCCCACATTTTTGAAATACACATTTCATGTTTTTTGAAGACTTTTTCATTTACGTCTCTTAACAAAATTGTTAAAGCTAATTTATTATAAAATCTCAAAACAAAGTTACATATAGATTTTAATTGGTTCATTAAAAATCAGCAGAGTCCGAATTTGCGAGAATCTAATACACAATCGTACAAAGGACTTTCTTGCACAATTTCACTGAATTTGAATTTGAATTGAAGGGTACCGACCTATTTCATTTATACCAGTATTGTCAAAAAAGTGGACCGTGCTGTTTCCATCTTTGTGATTGACCAACTAAAAGAATTAGGTATACCTCTTACAATGATGAGGTCCATCTTTTCATTTCTTTCCAATAGGGAAACCAAGGTAAAGATCGTTCGGTAGATCTCCCACCAACGGCCATTTGGGATCCCTCCTCATTTATACCAGTATAGTCAAAAAATGTGGACCGTGTTGTTTCCATCTTTGTGATTGACCAACTAAAAGAATTAGGTATACCTCTTACAATGATGAGGTTCATCTTTTCATTTCTTTCCAATAGGAAAACCAAGGAAGATTGGGATCCCTCAGGCATCACCATTGTCCGTCTTCTTGTTTACCATGTACGCAAATTCTTTGGCAAAGTCTATTGAGAAACTTCGTAACACAGTTTATGTTGGCGTATATGAAGACAACATTTTTGCTGTTGCATCTGAGTCACCAGATCGCGTGTCTTCGAGGTTTGATTATAAAGTTAAATTATAAAGTACGTTTAGCTGTTATACCTAACAACAAATCTGCAATTCTACATGTTTGTAGAAGAAGAAATTGCAATGTGAATGATGTAATGCTTAACAACGTATTAATTCCGTATAAAAAAATAAAATGAGAGTACTTGGTCCACATTTTGCAACGAATCTACTGTGGAACTTTCACATTAAACACCTACGGCAAAAGTTAAGCAAGATTTACAACTTGCTTAAACTAATGTGCTCTAGGAAAAAGGAATCACACATGGAAATTGCAATTAGGATTTGCTCATCCTTGGTTTACGGCATGGTACAACACTGTGTGACAATTTACGGTTGGACAAGCAAAGCCAACGTCAGAAAGTTAGATGCCTCAGGAATGTTGAAGGTCATGCGAACACAGTTAAGATAAGAATGTAAAATTAATATTTCTCTGCAGTAACACAAGTAAGATCTGTGAACCTTGTTGCTAGAGCAATTACGGATCCTAAAGACCCAGCTTAAATTGAGGACCATTATATGTACTGATAGCCTTAGTGTGGTTATTGCTTTGCATCACGATAAAAAAGAAGTGTATGACAACTTCTTGAAAAAGCCAAATATTGGTAGGCCAGTGCAAATCCTGTGGGTAACTTCTCATGTCGGTATAGGAGGAAATAAGTTTGCTGACAATGCTGCAAAGGAAATAATTAAAAAGGAAAAGATTTACGAGATTGCTTGCTTTCATCGTGTTATCTCAAATACGAGTATATGTAAAGGCATGTGTAGGACTGACCAAAAGATTATATAGGAACAATCCAATAGCTTTCTGCGATCGCACAGTTACAACCTTGCTAGACTAAAATTACACAAGAAATCAATGCATTCTTTTGGCGCGCCTCAGAATGGGGAAGACGTTGTTTAACTCTAAACATTATTTCGATAACTCAAATGCACTGCAATGCAACGAATGTGACTGTGATATGGATGTTCGACATATTATAGTGTATTGTCTAATATATAGACTGAATGAACCTCTATCAAGCATTCTTGACTGTTCAAGACCTAGTCATTTGAAACACGTTTTGAGGGCCCTGAACGTACATGGAATCACTGACGTTTAAGTCGATACACTTCTCTTGAGTTACATAATATAAATATACGTATATACATACACATATACATAAGTTCAATTTTCTTTCCTTTGAAACCCTGAATTAAATTTGTATTACTTGATTATACATATTCTATAAGTACAAATATGTAACACATAAAAAAACAACTTATGGTCTATGTTACCCTGCGCTTTTCTTTTGTTATATTTTGTAAATTTATTTATTTATATTACATATATTTTTTAAATTTATTTATAAAATATAAATAAATAGTAATCCTATTTAAAATATATTAAAATATATATTATAAAATATAAATAAATAGTAATCCTATTTAAAATATAATTGCGTACTTAAAAACTTTATAAGGACAACAGATCAGCGGGCATGGCTAAATTGACTTAGAAAGCATACATTTCAATGGCGGGAAAATTTTTCTAATTGTAATTATTATTATTATTTCTGCTTTTGGACCGAGAGAAATGCATATTTAAACAAATATATACGCTGCATTACGCTGTATATTTTATTATATACAAGTATTAGTTGTAAATAGAGGTATACTCGTATATGTTTAAATCAAAGAGGAATTTCTTTACGTTTTCTTAAAAACTTTCATTTGCTAACACTTTTATACTATTTATTTTGTATTTAGACTACTTTCATCGAATGTATGGTGCAAATGTTAACAACTGTTTGCAATTGTATTCTGTAGGTGACGTTTTTTCAGGAATATGTAATATGTATGTTTTTTCAGATTAGACTTGTCATGTACCTCTTTCAACATTCAAATTTCTTATCTCTACAATATTTGACAATATTCACATTTACACGTAATTTTCTTTTTATATATAAAAAAAATACTCTTTATATGCAAAATAGACTCTTTTTGCCACAAAGATTCATCATTACATGCTTCTAAATCGCCCGCCCCCCACAAACATAACAATATTATAACTACAAATTCGAGTGAAGTTATCGTTTTCTGTTAAAGATCTAAAATAACAATGGAAGAAAAAATTGACAATTCAAATCATGCACTTGCAATATAATCAAAAAAGTATCAGCGCACTTGTAAAATTTCACTACATATGGTTGAGTAGACTGCGATGCGAGGTGCTGATGAAGTTCGGTTTGATGTGGCTCAAGCGTTATTGTCTCACTTATTTATCTTAAGAGCCACACCAGCACCGTTCACTCGCTTGCTCTGGGATGACAGTAACAACGACAATACGTACGGATAAGCAAACACACAAGTTGATTGTACTTACTTATTCAAAGCATGATAGTATTCGATGAAATGCTGCAGCAGTTCGATGCCAGTTTTTGTTTTGATTTCCTTATATTTCAACAAATACTGAAAACGAAACGAAAGTAAACAAAAGCCCAATGAACGTCAACAAATTGGTAAGAGAATAGTGTGATTGTGTCTTGGGTTACGATTACGAGGAATCCATAACGTACTTCACATGTTTGTAACTGATACAGGCGGCGTTCTTTTTCCATTTCATCGGCAACGACGGCCGCATCGATTTCTGTGCGCACCATACCCGCCTCTTTGGCCTGAGCCTTTTTCTCTTTTTCGATTTTAATGAATTTTGCTTCATAGTCTTTGGCTGCCTTGTCGAAGGGCCGCTTCATGTCGCCCTTGACGCCACGCAATTCACTTTTCAACATAGAGTCGACCGGAAACATAACAATGTTGTTGATATTTTGCATCTGAAATGAATGATGGAGAATAGAATTTCAAGCAAGTGTCCCTAGAGGGAAAGGATTCAATTGAAAAGTTTTGTATTCATCATCAACATACCAGCGTTTTCATTAGTGCACTTAGTTCTTTTGTCACCACGGAGAACTTAAGGAATGCCGCACCAATATCTGGTTCATCTTGATCGATTACCTTGCCACCTAAGCGCTCAAGGGCTCTCACCAAAAACATTTCATTGTCAACGTGAGCTGTTTGAAGAAGGCAAAGGAAAAATAGAATTAAAAGATGTAAGTCAATTGTCGGTGCAACAAGGCATGGAGAAAAGCAATTAAATAATATGGCAACAGTAAAAGGTGTCATTGATTTAGGGATGCCAATCTGAAATTTAAATTATGTTGAGCTACAAATTCCGCTGTTCTGAGGAATAGCGTTTTCGTCAAATCAAAAAATATTTAATTATTCCCACGAAACTTTAATGCTTCAGCTTTGAGCTTTGAAAAGCTAAAAGTAGGAAATTACCTTCTTGATAGCATTGTTTATGGTGCAATTTCAAAATTTATATTGTTTTATATTCTGATCTGACTTCTGGGGTAAAAAAAATAAATTCCCTTGCATCTCGAGAATGTGACATGGGACAGCTTCTCACATTCGGGGAGCTTACATGCATTCTATATTTAGACTCACTTAATGGGACATACAATTTAACGGCAATTCCGAACATCACATTTTGAGAAGCATTTACCAGACTTGTCGATTACTCCACTACACCAGAAGTATTCGTCAAAT
Source organism: Philornis downsi (assembly GCA_019455685.1). Lineage (NCBI taxonomy): Eukaryota > Metazoa > Arthropoda > Insecta > Diptera > Muscidae > Philornis > Philornis downsi. The sequence continues at coordinate 469,665 of JAHXMU010000451.1, read as the reverse complement.
ACATCGAATTGACAGCCATTCAAATAATAATATATGGTTGTATGCGGGGTCGAACTTATGATCATGCGAACGATAATCGTGTGTACTAAGGATCACGGCACGGCCGTTTAATTTTTCTGAGATATTTGGTGAAAATTAACTCGTTCTAATACAGAGATATACTCCATACGTTGATTGTAAAAATTACTTTTTTTTAGATATAAAACATAGTTCTTGTAAGTTTTATTTTTTCGTAATGCTTTCTGGATTGAAGCAGGGTAAATAAACTCTAAATTGTGTTACATTTTGGATCGCATCCAATATTAGTACCATTGCAGTTGTCGACAAAAACCAAATTTACATTTTACGAAGTGCAACTAAACTTAAAAACCCAAAATCAATAACAATTGCTACTTTTTTAAGTATTTGTTTAAATTTAAAATTTTAAAAATGTTCAAATTCAAATATATCGTATCGACCAAAAGGGCTTTTGTATTACATAATGAACTACAAATAAATAAATAAATAAATGCACCACTCGAAAAGTTAAATAGTTAGTTTAGTTAACTTTCGGATATCAAAAATACCTTAGATCTTCTGTAGTGGTTCTAGTTCTACACATATCTCAAAAAAATCTTCAAAGATCCTTTTGAATAATATTGTAGGGGCCTAAGAATACCGAGGTAGCTTACAATTTTTACGATCATTTGTCAAATTTTGGCAGGCTACGTTTTTAAATTGCTTAATATCGAAAATTTATTGGAATGCAAAACTGTATGGGATTTTAAGGAAGCGGTTTACTTTGAATCACTTTACTTCACTTAAATTCTGACGTAGTGATTGTAGCACTGAAAGAAAACAAGGACTGTGTTGATAAATCCCAAAAGCGGGATTTTTCTTATGATGCCTTATAATCCTGGTCCGGCAACTTCGGGTTTTTATTTCTTTCGGGGTCTGCAAAATTCTTTAAATATAAAATTCTTCAATGCAGACGATGACTTAAAATCCGAGTCGTTCCATTATTTTGCTGGAAGGATCAGTTATTTCTCTAATCTGGAATCAAAAAGTTAATTGTTCGATGGCGGACTTTCATTGAACAAAATGACACATTACAGATAAAAATTAATTATCTGAATAAAAAATTGTAATTCAATTTTTACCAAAATTACTTTCTTGCTAATTCAAAATATTACAATTCTAATTATACAATATCAAAATCTTACAATTTTAAACATTTTGTATAATTTTTAATAACAAATTTTTGTAAGATAGCTATTTTGCAAATATAACCATTTTGCAATGTCCATTTGCACTTGCGATTTGAATCTTTATGATCCTGCTGATTGGGTGTATAAATGACCTTATTTTGATTTATGTTCTGTATAATTTTGTTCGGCTCGGGGTCATGGAATTGAAAAACAAGAATATTAATGTTGTTTCTAGTTCTTTTATTTAATATTTTCCCTATATTTCGATTAACTCATCTTCAAGGGTATCTAAATTATAATAAACATTATGTTAAGCAAAATGTACAAAGCATTCAAAACATTTGTTAAAACGTCTTAACTATTTGCGTGTAATTTGTCAACTAAGTTTGAGATATATTTGAGCACATTTCTCTGTATCGATGCAATAGTCCAGCATCTTGCCAATAGCGTTTCCAAAGTTTATCTCCGGTTACGTTTCCTCCCTTCTTCTAAAATTTCTACTTTGTCAAAATTAGATGGATGGCCAGTCAATATACAGTGGGCTGCGAAGGCGGTTTTTTGTTCTGTGCGTTGCTTTTTGGTCCGATTTCTGCGATGCTAATTTTGTCTTTAATTTTATTTTTGTAGTGTCAACATATATCGTCTGGCATATGTTGGACTTGTTCCCTAACACTTTTTATTTTGTAAATTAAATTGAATTTATCCTCGTTCCCTATTTTCGATTGTGTTTTAGTAAACAGGCCATTAACTGTATTATTTGTCGTAAAAACCAAAGTCAAACTCCTTTCCATTAAAAGATTTTTTTTCTTACAGAAAAACCAGGTACATATTTCAAGAATTTGTATGGTTTTGCAGAAACTTCCTTTTGTTTTTGTGTTTCTTCATGCTTGATTTAATAAATCAATTGTTCTATCGTCAATTTCCAGAAGTGATTCTTTCTTAAGATGTATCTAATTTTGTCCAAATTCGCGGTGTGAAATTAGACATTACTGATTTTGAGGACTCGTTGTATAAAGTTGTTGGCAATGTTTATAATTATTTTTTGTAATTAATCTTTCTGAAGATGTGGGTTTCTAATACCAGTCAATTTCGAGGGATTTTCCTTGTCTAATGACAACGAAAGCAAATAATATTGGCGGTTGTCCTTCTATTGTGAATTGAATTTGTCTGCTGAACTAATTTAATATTTTTAAGGTTGCATCTACGTCGGTGTTCTTTACTATAGCGCGCAAATCATCAACATACTTCGTGATAATTTTAGGTTTTGTCGTCATAGTGTCAATTGTCCAACAGTGCTTCCATTATTATGTCAGCTATTACTAGAGATACCGGTGATCTCATGGGCATTCCCTATCATTGTTCATAAATGTTGTGGTCGGAGCTGAAAAATCCTGTCTCTTACAAACTCAAAAAAATAACGGCTTAGTGATTTTTGTAAATTTTTCAAACTGGTCCCACTTCTTTTCAATCTTTATTGCTAGATTTACCGGGATGCTTGCAAAAAGAAATAATACTTGAAATTATACTAATATTTCTTGACATTCGACATCTTACATTTAAAATTAATTGCATCTTTTACGTTAGATCGGGAGGGAATCCTTCATTATATTCTTCAATATGTCCACAAGATATCGACACAGTCCATATGCCGGAAAATTAACATATTAGTCGAAGCGATAATTCTTCCTTGTGAATTTTTGAGCATCCATAGAGTGTAAATGCTGTGGCTATCGTCGTTGTCGTTCTATTTTTTTTTTTGTATTTGGTCAGTTATTTTCGAATTCAAAAGCTTCTCAATTATTTTATTAATTTTATTTTACAATCCTGATGGTAGGTTTGATATGAACGCATATCATTTAAAATCTCTTCCATTTTCATTCCATATTCTTCTTTATATATTGCCACAGTCTTTGCCCCTTTGTCCACGCATAATACATAAATATCATTATTTTCTTTCAAAAACTTTCGCATTTGTGCTACTCACTTTGTCTAATATTATTTTGGCTTAACATTGTTGTATTATGTTGAAAATTGTATGTTTTGCTCTTTAATTCCTAAATAATTCGTTATTGTAAGGTTGCCCGTAATTGTGATCGTTTTCTTATCCCACATGCGTTGATTTTTGCAATAAACCTACTCCAATTGGCATCCCTAGAGACCCTGCATGACAGAGTCTTCGACCATGCTCGCTCACATAAGTGGGGAAAATAAATCCAGTGTGTATTACAGAGTGTTATGGAAAACTACTTGTGTGAGTTTTACGATGTAATTAAACATTGCTACGACATTGTTGCACGTTGCACACGTGTTACAATATGTGCATGTGCACTTGGTGGCACTGCGAAGACAGGGGATAATCACAAGTGTAGAGAGAAACTTACTATTTCCTGAATTGTGTATGGCCTTGACTGCCTTTTTCAATTTTGTCAGTCCTTCACGGTCGAACTCCAAACGCTGCAAAGAAAAATGAAAAAAAAGTGCAAACGATTCAATTAGCTTCAGCTGAAAATTGGTGTAGGTAATGGTTGTAATAGTATTAAATCGATACAGTTGAGTTTATATCATAGCCTGGGTTCGAAAATTTAATATTTCCTAGTTAGTTATAATGTTATACATGTAAACCATTAACCGAAAAAAGTACTGGGAATTAGTTAATAAAATACAAAATTTTTATTATTCATTCAAATTTATTGAATCACCTCCAAAGTGATGCAAATTCAATAATGATACATGCCAACGAATAAGCAAATCTTTTAAACATTTTTCAAACTCATAATCCGGAAACACTTCAATTCTCGAAGCATATTTCTCTTTGTGTTTTCTGTTGACTGAAAACGGCTGCCTCGAAGATTTAATTAGAGTTTTGGACAAAGAAAAGTCAGTTGGCCCCACGTCAAGTAAAAACGGAGGTTTTTGATGATATTTGTTGAGTTTTTGGCCAGAATTTCGTTCACAATGATTGCCTAGTGATAGTCTCGAGGTTCAAAATTCATGAGTTTGCTTTCACTTTTTCGACGAATTTGCTCTCTCAAACGCCAAATAAATTCCAGATAAAATTTTTACTCATCGTCTAATCTTCTGGCTAAAATTCTGAGTGCACAACGTTGTGATAATCGAGGAAAACATTTAATATTGGCCTGACTTTTAATTGATTTTGAAGTTTTTTTGGGTTTCGTCTTTCGAAGCTTATTAACCGGTTTAAATGTCAAACTAGCAGGCCCATGTTTTTGTGAATGATTCCACATTCGTTCCGGCGCACGCCTTTATGGATGTGACACACTAACAGATTGTTTTGACAGATTTTATCCCATTTGGCAATAATAGCTAATCTTTGCTTGTAAATATTTGAGTAGATTGAGTACAAATCGGGTTCAATCTATAGGATCGGTCTATTGGTGTGTAATCCCTTAATGCGATTGAATTTTTTTCAAAAATTCAAGTGCTTGGAAAGTAGGCGAGCGACAACGCGTTTCATATCCAAAAAAGTTCTACAAAATGGTATGAATTGATTATGGAGGTGCAGAAATTTCAGCAGCTGTTACTCCCAAACGTAAATGATGCTTTTCAATTGAAGACGTTGATGGCCGATCAGGAAGAGGCAAATCTTTCACCACATCTTAACCGTCTTTGAATACTCCATACCATTAATATGCACATGTTGTTCATAAAGTCGATTGACCGTAAACCTTTTGTAATATTTTCATGTGCCGAGATTTTACTAAAATATTACATTTTAAACGAATTATCTTTGCTATCGTAAAATGACGAAAGCACACTTGAGACGAAGTGCTGATAAAATCGAGCACTGTAAACAAATTAAATGACAGATCGCGCTCAAACTCCGCGTCACTATATAAAACAGTTGTGTCAACTTAGCAAAACACAAAAAAAAAAATTGACAATTCCTTTGATTATTAGTTGTTATAACAACACTCCTTATCTTGAAGGTAATTCCCAACCCTGGTTTTTTATATTTAACTGAAATCACACAGCTTAAATACTATTGCAAAAACCATGACTTATGCAATTAAATTAATTAATTTTTTTTTTTTTTTTGTACTTTAACATCTTAATGAATATTAAGTGATTCTTTGTTTTTACATGAATAAAAATTAAGAATGAATTGAATCAAATGCGTGATTCTAATGGAAGAATAGTAAACTGTCTTTGGATCTAAGCCGCCACATATTTCGGAATAAAAAATAAATAAACTAATACAATAAACACAACTAACACCGAGATTTCATCCACAGAATTTGAAAAGTATTGAAAAGGTTAGTTAGCAGCCGACTTGAACCGTATATGAATGAGAGGCACTTGTAGTGGCTTAGAAAAAGGTTCTAAAGATGTGAGTTTCAACGTACTATATGGGCATATATATTGGTTGGCTATTACATTGGGGTGAGTGCCTTCAAGAGAAAGATATCACCAAAGTTATCCCCGAAAAATTATGAAAATCACTGAGAACGCATACTGAGAGCTACAGCAGAAGGCTTAAAGAAATACTCAATCTTTTGTTTCGAGCAATTACTTGCATCCGGCTTATATATATATGCACGAATATACTTTTCGATACACTTTATATGTACATATATATATATAAGCAGTGCTTTTATGTACATGACACACATATGTGTAAGTACCTACAGCAGAGAGCTTTTAAATAGCAGCATAACATCAATCAACCAACCCTTCTACTGGACCACCGTTTCTCAATTTGCAGATCGCTTTCACTTATTAGAGCGACTTTCTGCATGGAGGGTTCCTCTGTCCAATTGGTAGGTGTCGTCGTAAATGATAGGATCGGGAAACACAAAACATAAAAACCTGTCACGCAGAAAGAATGATTTCCGATATGGGTGGATTTGTTATTGGCAAGAAACTCTTGTCTGATGGTCTAACACTGTAAACGACTGTACATCCACTTTCAACACCAAGGTGCAAAATTTTTGATCACAATCATTTGTAAAAGCGTAGGCGCTCGAATTGCTATAAATTTCACTCAGTTGCATCAATCAAACGGCTAATGACAGCGCGCTCATTTTTTGACAAGCGTCAGTTTGCTATGTTGTTTATAAGCCTTTGGAAACATATCGTTTTAATTTGCAGTTAAACAATATATCGAAATGGAACTGAAACGAAACAGTGTTATAGCTTTGTATTTGGCTAGGAAAGAGTTTAAACGATGCTGTTACCATGGCCACGCAGAAAAATTCTGTGGAAATTATTAAACATTTCAACAAGACTCAACACCATACCATAAATTCCGTGAGACGTAATGTTTTTAATAAGAAAAAATCTCAGCTTCATTTCCCGGGATTTAAACATATTGAATTTTTCTATATAGTCCATTCTAGATACCAAAACGTTAGGTAAATAATATGAGGCAGTCAAAGAATTAAAGATTGCTCTTCGTCAAGAATGGTACAAAATACCATCCGGCCACATCAATCCAGCGCAGAGCCTTCCCTTTCAGACTTGATGATATTATCCGCGCTAAAAATGGCTACATCAAGCATTAAAATATTCTTCTTAAAATTGTGTTTCTACATTTTTAATTAGTAACACTTAGAGCACTGACCCCTGCATTGGTATCTTTTACTGTGCATCCCTTGATACGAGCGGACACATTGAGCAGCGCCCATTGAGCTGCGCCTTGCCAAGCCATATCCGGCGATGTCGCTATTTTCGGATGTTGCCACTATAATTGTAACGTGCAATGGTGGTCCGATGCACAAACATTTTTTTTTTGGAAATGTAGTTTATTAACAATGACTGGTTGCGATTTTCCAGCCAAATGCAAAGCAACAACACTATTGCGTTTGAATTCTAAGTTAAGATAAGTTTTTTTCAACTGCGAGATAAAACGATATGCTTCTGTAGGCTTGTAAACAATGAGTTCGCCATTGTTAGCCGTTTGATCGCTACATCAGTGCGAAGTTGGTGATATTTCAAGTGTCTAACCCTGTATTAAAAAAATTTCCAAACACTTGACGAAATATTATCCCTATTAAAGCTTTGAAATACGAGATGAAATAGTGATCGATCAATTGAGGTGTGCACGCCAGACCCGATTAGGAAAATCCACAATATAGTATTGAATGATCGTCGGCTAAAGGTGCGTGAGCTAGCTGAAAGTGATAGGCATTGCAAAAAGTGCTACACATCGTATATTGACCGAAGATTTGAAGATGAGAAAGCTGTGCGCAAGATGGATGTCGCCCTTGCTTTCAATAGAGCAAAAACAGCGTCGTAACGATGTTTCGGTAGTGTTTGGTGATGTTTCACCGCAATAAAGCCGAATTTTTGCGTCGCTTTATAACCATGGATGAGACATGGGTCCACCACTTCACACCTGAGACAAAGGAACAATCAAAGCAGTGGACTGGAATGTGAGAATCGTGTTCAAAGAATGCGAAGACGTTTCCATTTGCAGGCAAGGTCATGGCGTCCTTTTTTTAGGATGCACATGGGATTATTTTTATTGGTTATCTTCAGAAAGGAAATTTAGGTGGTAAATTAAGAAAAAAAAAAGGCCGCATTTGGCAAAAAAACAAGGGTTATTTCATCAAGACAATGATCCAGTTTACACATCCATTGTTGTGATGGCTAAATTAATGTATTAAAATTCGAATTGCTTTATCATGCACATTATTCGCCGGATTTAGACCCTTGGACTATTTTATATTTCCAAATTTGAAAAACTGGCTCGGTTGTAAAAGATTTGCCAACAATAAAGAAGTGGAGTATGCGGTTGATGAATATTTTAAGGAGTTTGATAGTTCTTACTATAAACAGAATACAGAAGCTATTAAATGTCGAAAAAATGTATCGATCTAAAAGGAGATTATGTTGAAAAATAAAGGTCATTTTTTCAACTTTCTTTTTTGTTAGGTCTGCTAGTTTTGGGACCGTTCTCGTATTATCCCCTTTGTGTCAAGAATTAGGTTATTTATTTTATTTTTTAACAAATTAAATCCATTTTAACAAATGTTGGTCAGATCTATTAGTGAAATGTATATTAGGTACGCAACTAAGTTTTCACTGTTTTTTTTTTTATAACAATGCAACTTTATTACAAAAACATGGTTACAAACAATTCATTGAAATTATTGCACATCGCTAGCTACTACTTTTTCCCATCTTTCTGGCAAAGTGTGAATTCCTTCGCGGTAAAACTGTTCATCTTTTGAGGCATTCCATGAATGTCATCGAACAAGTGATAATCGGACGGCGAAATATTTGGACAACATGGCGGATGGGCTAAGACTTCGCATTTCAGCGTTTTCAGATAGGTTTTAGCGAGCTTGGCCACGTAAGGCTGAGCCTTGTCATGCTGAAGAATTACTTTTCCGTGCCTCTCCGCGTACTGTGGGCATTTCTCGCGCAGAGCTCAGCTCAATCGCATTAATTTAAGCCAATACCGGTCCCCAGTGATGGTTTCGCTTGGTTTCAATAGCTTCTAATAAATAACACATACCTGGTCCCGCCAAATACAGAACATAACCTTCGCAGCGTAAGGGCGGGCAACCCCCATTGATTTCTTTTCTTCGGATTGCTGTAATGAATCCATTTTTCATCACCCGTTACAATACGATGAAGAAACCCCTTCCTTTTTTGTCGCTGAAGCAGTTGCTTGCAGGCGAAAAAACGACGCCCTACGTGTTGTGGCTTCAACTCATAGAGAACCAAAGTTCCTTGCTTTTGAATTATTCCCAACGCATGCAATCGTTCGGAAATGGCTTGGTGGGTAACTCCCAATACTGAAACAAGCTCTAACTGCGTTTGACATGGATCCCCATTAAGCAATACCGTTAATTCAGTGTCTTCGAAGTCTTTTCGTCTTTCTTCAACATCAAAATCACCGTCTTTAAAGCGACGGAACCAATTTCGGCACGTTGCTCCACTTAAAGCAAAATCTCTGTAAACATTTTAAAGCTCTCGATGAGCTTCAGACGCCGTTTTCATCCATTGAAAGAAAAAAATCAACACTTAACGAATATGACGACTATGACGTTAAAAGAAAATCACTATTGTGTCGAGGCGTTATGTTTACCATATGTCTAAGCTTTGCTCATGACGTTTAGGTTATGACAGAATCGACTAGCACTTACAGCTGACGCCATCTATTGACAAACAGCGGGAACTTAATATACATATACATATAAATTCGCAAAATTTGATCCGTGTTATAAGATCGTTATTATTGTAGTTCATCCCAAAAATTAATTCTTAGTCCTTACTACTATTTTATTGCCCACCACTGTATGAACTAAATTTGCTTCTTAAGTATGTACACTCTTCCATTCACATGCTCATCTGTATGTAGTTTAAGTGCAACAGGCACTTAACCAACTCTGTACAGAACAGCAGCGACTACAACAACAACTACATGGAAACAAAAAAAAAGTAACATGCAACAATGTATGATAAACTTTAGAGCGCTGCTGTTGTTGTTGTTGTCATCGTCATTGCTGTTGTTGTTCCAACGAAATGAAATGTGTTTCATCGGTTTGAAACGATAATAACCTCATTTAACCGAGAATTTGAAAAGTTAACAACGAATGGCGCTCAAGTGGAAACAATCCAAAACAAAATTAAGCGATATAATTTTTTTCCGTTTGCCTACAACAGCGAAAAAAAAAATGAATGAATGGTTTACTAGATTTCTAGTGTTTTTTTTATTCGCAATTAAATAAATAATACATTTAATTAAACATCCGAACCCTATAATTGCGAAAAAGAAACAAAGAGAAACAACTGAACAAAAAGAGTACATTAAATTATAAATCACGAAGAAAAACAAATAGAATATATGGAGGGAAGACTAAAAAGTAAGCGATCTGCCCGGTTTCAATTTATTTCTCCAAAAATTCAATCTTTTCTCTCTAATTTATAATTATTAATATACAGTAAATATTTCTTCATTACATTGGTTTATATTATAATTCTCTGTAAAACTTGATAAAAAATCGACCCATGCAGGTAATCAGTTTAAGCGGTCTATATTTTTAGCTTCATATCTTTAAAGTAATTGTACTGAATTCAGCGGAATTTGATGAATTGACAGCAGTTGTCGGTAGTTTATATTAGCAGCTGTAAACTTATTTTCAAAACAATAATATACGAATTTAAAATTTTAGGAACAGTTGTGTCAAAAAGCATATTTACAACGGACAGTTGTTGTAGAGCAGCTGCGGCAGTTTTTCTTAACTTTACAAAAACTTTTGACCTGATTGATCGCGATATCATGTAGCAGAACTTCTTATGGGAATTTCTTTTGTTTAAAAGCTATTTATCACATAGAAAGCACATTGTGTGAAAGTAAATGGTTTGAAAAGTTTCATTGGTGATGTTACACTACCTCAAGGTAGTGGATTAGGTCCTTTATTATTTTCAGAATAGTTTAATGATTTGAAAAACCTTGATTTTTATGGATAAATGTGTATATTTACTGATGATATGTGCTTATTTTACCTTTATAAAAAAGACGTGATGTGTCACGAAACCACATTGAAAGGGATGCCTCTCTCATTGTTAAATTTGCAAGGATAAATCGATGTTTAAATTTCAAAAAGACTTATCCGTTTTCGGACACATTCTGTAAGTTTAACACATTGCCGCAAATGACGATATGCTATGAATTGACAATATGTAGGCAAAAGACGGTTATAGCCGTCGTGCACATTTCAATCAATAAAAAAAAGAACAGCGCTAGTACGAAGTGTACTGACTGATGATGAGCAAATGACGGTCATAGCAGTCGACAGTTTTTTTGGGAAAACTGAGGTAAAATGTGATAATTTTCACTTCCAAACATACAACTTACACTCGATTTCATGTGTTTCTGAGCACGATTGTTGTTGATGCCAAAATATACTATGGTATTTTAGATCATTTTCATATTCACAATAGTTTACTATCCGCCTGGCCACCCTAATGTTAATTCGTCGAAAATTCATGGCCACGTAACTTACACATCAACTCAAACTTTTAAAGTTTAATTGGTGTGTGTTACAGATTGTTCTAAAGATGGCTACAATTGCATTTGCATTACCAAAATCTAAAACCAAACTTCACTTGTTATTGTGTGTTCAAACGATCCACTTCATTTGGTAAGTTTCCGCACAAACTGTTCAAATTCAAATAAAGAAAAGATATTGTTAAATTCCAACCTTCTGATTCTCGGTTTTTTCTTTATATTTCTATCCTTGTGAGAAACATTACAAACTTCTTTGCAACATATCTGGCTCACAAAATTGTAAACCAAAATCCACCTTTCGCTCCAGGAAACCTAAAAGTTCCCTAGTTCCCCACATTTTCAATCGTCAAAAAAATATAAATAAATATAAAAATATTAGCGATGCAAAAATTTTGGGGCGGAAACTTTTGATTTACTTTTTAATTTTAATTAATCTGCAGCTGAGGACTGATTTGAAAAAAGGAAGTTCGAAAGTGTATAAATAATTCAAATTATTAAAAGAAGACTTGTGCCAAACATAAGACCTTTGAAATGTATTAACAAGCAATTTCCTTTCGTTCAAAATCGTCAGAAATGATTCAAAAGGAAGGCAGTTGATTCCATATGAATTTAATCCCAAAAATGTCAGTTCGATTTTGCACAAGGACACTGGTGATGAAAAATGGATTCAATACGATAACCCAAAGAAGAGGAAATCGTGGGGACCGTGTGGCCATAATCTAACAACGACAGACAAGCCGAATGTTCATGGAAACAGCATATGTTTTGCCATTGGTAATGTCGTGGACTATATAAGTTACTCGAATTTGACGAAACCATAACTGGGGCTATCTACCAAACACAATTGATGAGATTACGCCGAATACTCAAGGAAAAACCTCCCCATTACTACTCAAAATGGGGATAATGCTCTTACTTAGAAATTTTCAATGGGGGAGACCTACCACAGCCCCACCCTATTATCACTTAACACATGGCCTGTCTGAGCGCCGCTTCGCATCACATCAAGAAACCAAAAAATATGCTGATTTCTGGACAATCTCAAAAGATAAAGTTTTCTAACGAAACGGCATTCATATGCCGTCACCGAAATGAAATCAAATCCAAAAATGATTTTTATCAAAAAAATCAAAAGATAAAAAAATTTGTATTCTTATTCAAACAATCGAAAAATTATATTAAATTTTGTTTCTATTTCAGAAATTCAAAACGTTATTACAGTTTTAATTTCGATTCAAAAATCGCAAACGAAATTCGAAACAATTTTGATTTTGATTCAGTTTATGAAATGTTTTGTTTGTATTTCCTTTAAATTTTTTTAAAGGAATAAAAAAATTGACAAAACTTTTAACTACCTGTGAAAATTTCCGAGGGCCTGGTATTATAAAACTAGAAAATACATTATTTGGAGCATTTTTACCTTTCGCAATTTGGCGTCAGGCTTTTTTCTCTGCCAAGGAACAAACTACATTTCGTTTCAGTTCTGACTCAGATGGGGAAATGGAATTTAATAAAACTTTATTTTCGTTTTGGGTTCTCAAAACAAAATATCTGTGCCATTATGTTTCTATAGAGAAACAGAATCCATTTAGGTTTCTAATTTCGTTCCAAATATAGATTACCTGTGACAAATGTGCATCGTTTGATACGACCATTTTATGGTCGTCATTATCGACCTGCTAAATCAACAAATTCGTGCTGTTATCTCCAAATTTCGCATCAAATTTGGTTTGTTGGACATATAACCATCGACTCGCATGCGTAGAGTCCGTACCGAAGAAAATATTGCAGCCGTAGCGACCAGTGTTAATGACGATCATGAAATATCAATTCGTCGCCGTTCTCAGCGATTGGGCATGTGTTACTCAAACACCAGGAAATCTTTACACGTCGATTTAGGTTTGAAAGTCCATAAAATTCAACTCACACAAGAATTGAAGCCGAATAACCTACCACAACGTCTAATTTTTGGTGAATGGGCCTTACAAAAGCTCACTGAAAACCCGATGTTTTATCGAAAAATTGTGTTCAGCGATGAGACTCATTTCTTGCTGAACGGATATGTAAACAAGCAAAACTGTCGCATCTGGAGTGATGAACAGCCACATGCCATACATGAATTACCGATGTGGTTTACGGGCTGGTGGCATCATCGGTCCATTTTTCTTCAAAGACGACAGTGGAAGAAACGTTACCGCCAACGGCGAACGATATCGATCCATGATACGCAATTTTTTTTTGCCCTAATTGGCTGAGTTGAACTTGGTTGACATTTGGCTTCATCAGGACGATGCAACATGTCACTGCTCCTGAAACAATGGATAGTTGAGGGATGAATTTGGTGAGCAGCTTATCTCTCGATGTGGCCCTGTGGAGTAACCTCCAAAATATTGCGATTTAACGCCTCTTGATTATTTCTTGTGGGGTTATGTCAAGTCGTTAATCTATGTGGACAAGCCGAACACTATTTAAGCCTTACAGGATAACATAACAAGCGTTATTCGTGGAATACTGCCGAAATGCTCGAAAAAGTGACGAAAAATTGCACCTTCCGAATGGACATTTTGAGACGGAGCCGCAGACAACATTTACATGAAATTATTTTTAAAAATTAAATGGCAAAGACCAATTTATTGTTTGTAATATTTATTATATTATTATTAAATTTGAGTGTTTTATTCGATTAAAAAAAAAACTACGATTATAAAATCACCCTAAATAAAACGAGTTGTTGTTTCGAATATGAACCAGGAACAAATTTCTAATAAACTTTAAATAAATTTATAATAGTAAAACCGAAACGTAACTGAACATTCGTGAAGATCTCTGCAAAAAAGTAGTGATTAGCGATAGGCAATATTTTAAATTACACATAATGTGGGGTAGTTTTTTTTATTTTTCAGGACATTTTTAACAAAAAAAAACAACGTAGATTTCTTTGTACTACTACTATATAAAAAAAAAAAAACTTAAAAATCGTTGCGAATCGGATAGAAAACTCCATTTTTATACCGAGAATTGGAGATTTAATTAATTATATAATTATAATTTGTTTCAATTTATTTAAAGTACAGTAAAAAGAAATTTATTATTTTTCTAATAGGTGGCTTTAGTAATTTGTATCTCTCGTTGTATAAGCGCGGTCAGATTGCTCTAGATGGCATTAGAAAGATAAGATTTCGTACTCAAAACTAACTAAACTAAACCAAGACGGTTTTGTGATTGCTTGACTCGGAATTGTTTGAGTTTAAAGTTTTTCTTTGGTAAAGCTAAAAATTCAAGCTAGGCATGTGAAAATGTGAATAGTGTTTATGGGCCTGATACTGTAACAGCTAATTATGACCAAATTTGATTTCGTCGATTCCCTTCTGATAATTACGATGTCGAAGATGCTCCACCCTCTGGAAGGTAAATTTTCGAAAATGTCGATAGAATAATGGAAATCGTTAATCTAGACCGACAGGTAAGCGAAGTTTTGATAGCTTAGGAGCTAAACATTGCACAAAGAACCGTTTGGAACTGCTTTAATAACACTGAATACAAAAACTAGCTCGATGTATGAGTGTCGCAAGAAAACATCATGAAACGAATTCCCATCTGCGAATCACTGCTGAGTCATAACAAAATCGACCCATTTCTGCAGCGGATGGTGACTGGCGATGAAAAGTTGGTAAGATAACGCGTCCAATTTTGTTAACAATGAAAAAAAATGATGGGAGTACTAATAAGACTCCGCCGTTTTACAAATGATGCCACCACCAATAAGTTTTAAACTACAGGGTTGCCCATATTCGACGGACCCATCTGGCAACGCCATAACTTTTGACAGAGATGTCAGATCGCTTAATGACATACCGCGTTTGAAGCGTCAGTCCAAGCAGATTTTTACCATGGAACAATACACGCCACGCGAGCGCTCTGAAATAGTTGAAATTTACATTCAACAGAAGAAGTCAATTGTGAAAACTCAACGTGCTTTTAAAATATTAAAAAATGTGAGAAGTTCGCCTTCTAAGAACACCATTAAGCGTTTATACGAAAAATTTTCGACTGGTGAGGCTCTTTCTAATCCGAAGAGGCCAAATAAAAGTCGACCAAGGCGATCGGCCGAGAATATTGCTGCCGTACGAGCCAGTGTTGAGAGGTCCCCAAGAACATTCCAAAAACGCAGTTCTCAGCAGTTGGGCATGGCTCGGTCCACTTTACAACGGATTATTCGCGTTGATTTGCATTTGTTCCCGTACAAAATTCAATTGACGCAAAGATTGTTGCCTGCGGACAAGCCTCGTCGATTGGAATGGGCCCAACGAGTCATCGAAATGGCCGATGATGACTAGCAATTTTGGAACAAAATTATCATGTCCGATGGAGCCCATTTCACATTGAATGGGACCGTAAATAAGCAAAATTGCCGTATTTACGCCACTGAAAATCCTCAGGAGATTCAAGAATTGCCTCTTCATGATGAAAAAGTCACAGTTTGGTGCGGCGTTAGTGCGAAAACGGTCTTTGGGCCGTTTCTCTTCCAAAACGAAAATGGCCATGCTGTTACCATCAACCAGGAGCGTTATCGCGACATGATGACCAATTTTGTGATGCCAATTATTCGTCGAAAGCGTATGAGGCAGTTCTGGTTTCAACAAGACGGCGCTCCACCGCACATAAGTCGCATAACAATCGATTTTCTGAAGAATTTGAATAAGATTGCCAACCGCCAAATTTTTATATTTTTCTTAGATTTTTTTTTAAAAAACATGGGTCCGTCGAATATGGGCAACCCTGTACTTGAATAAGCATAGATAGAAAAAGAAGATCGATGTATGGTTGCCACACGATTTATTACAAAAAAGTTTCATGGACCGAGTTTTCTTATGCGAAACGCTGCTAAATCATAACAAAATCGACCCTGTCCTATCAGAGCAACACCAGGTCACACACATCGATAGCTCGGCTCGCCAGAACCTCCGGGATCTTGAGTGAGAGGTTCTTATGTATCCACATTATTGTCTGGATTTGGCAGCAATTGAGTACCCCCTGCCTCTTTGTCCATGACGACTGCATTTGCTAGCGAAAAATTTGCGTTTAAAGAAGCTTGTGAAAATTGACCGTCCCAAAGGGACGAGGGTTTCTATGAGAGCCATAATGGAATTACCTTCAAAAAGGCAACAAGTTATGGCACAAAAAGGTGCATATTTGACCTAAATAGGATCATTTAAGTTACGCCTTTAATGTCATGCAAAAATAATGGATTTCTATTTAACATACCTTACAAATATATGGGAATCTCAGATGAACATTCCTACTTATTACAAACGGAATTACAAACGTAATATTACATCTATCCTATGGTGAAAGCTATGAAAAATAAGGAGGATTGTGTTCCAGTCCAAAGAGGAGATCAGTAATAGAATTAGTGCTGAAATTACAAGATGAAGTTTCAAAGGCAGTTTCGTAATGTAACCCCACCGATCTAAAAAATACTTTGAAATTGATAGAATTTACGTTCAAGAATTATAAAAAGATGTAAAATTGAAACATTAATTTACAGTTTTCTCTAGTAAATTTTTGGCAATTTTTTCAGTCCTTAATATATAGCGAATTTCGCTCTTTCCGACAATTTTCGTCTGTTTTGTTCGAATTTTACTAGTTTACTTTTTTTACTGTATATTTGAATTCAAAACCTAATTCTTTTTCTAATTTCTAATTTGTCATTTCTCACTTGATCGTTTGTCATAAGAACATCCAAGTTTAGCCATACAATGCATTAAAACACAGACCTATCTAACATCTTCTCGACTTGTAATTCATTGACGAACCCACCAACCCAGCCCCATTAAGTACCATCGAAAGCATTTGTTTTCGTGTTCGAACTTGACGCATGTAAACTATTCATTTTTCAAAAGTGATTACATCTACAACTACGCAAACACACACTCTAACGTGTAGTATACGTGAAAAGCAGGCGGAATTCTCTAATATGTTTTCCTAGTTTGTTTTCCGTTTCTCTTTCTTTGGTTTATGACTTTTATAATTCATCCAAGATATAACAACTTCTAGCAGTTAATGGCAAACATTTGACATGTGAATGTGCACACAGGTACTACAAAGCAAGCAAAACTTGTTAGCAAACGCGTGTTTTATTGTCCAATATTCAGTGGTGGCAAACAATAGGTGTAATCAGCACAATTTTCAGCAGCACACCCTTTATTTGCATTCCGAAATTCCATAATTTGCGATATTTTATCAATATTTAGTCGGTAATCATATCGTCACCCGCGGTCACTCGCGACCAGGCTGCCTTGGTGAGTGTTTGTTTGATACACAGAGAAAAAGATTATAAACAGATGTTTTTATTTATTTCAATGTTGGCAGTTGGAAGGCATATTTATATAAATAATGTACCTAACTAGCAAAACAAAAAAAAAAAAATTGGAAGCACTCTAAAAGAGAAACATTTTCATTAGTGACAATATACCAACATATGCTGATCCTATATCACCAGAAAAAATGCTTCCAGATTGCTTCCAATAACGTAATTATATACTACTTCACAGTAATGGTTAGAAGCAATGAAATATTTTCTTTCTTTTTCTTGCTACTAAATTTTGTAACATGAATTTCCAATATGATGTCAGCTTAAAAATCAAATATTGACAGCCAATATGTAGATATTCAGTTTTGCCAAATTCATTATAATTTAATGCACAGGGTGCCGCACGAATCGTACTACAAACACAGTACGTAATAACTTTTTTCCGTGTGAGTAATCGTCATTTTTTGGCAGTTTACTATTTAGATTTATTAAAATAAATGCTTGGAATACCGAAGAAAGAATTTGGACAGTGCTCTGCAGTCCTTCATTTCCTTCCGAAAGGAATTTAGACGGGAATTTAGCGACATTCCCCCGAATATATGGACCGTTATGAGGTGGATAAACATAAACGACAATGTACACAAGCAAAATTACCGTATATGGAGTAAATCTAATCCAGAAATACTCCATGAGACGGAACTGCACCCACAACGGATCACAAGAGATGTACAAAACGAAACCATGGAATTTTACTGAATTGAAACAGTCCATTAAAACAATAACTGAGACGATCTCGACTTCAACCCGAATAATTTTCTGATCAGGTCCCGCATATGCGCCAATGGGTATGGAGGACATTTACGGTCTATCATCTTCAAAACCAATTAGTTATATATAGGTAAAATAAAATTGCGTTTTCTTTATAATAAAAAAATAAATGAAATACATGATTAAAAAAAGTTATTTGAATTTCTTATTGTAGCACAATTGGTGCGCCACCCGGTATTGCATTAATCAGTTAGACATATTTCGGTAAACTATTACGTTCAATTCAATTTTAAAACTTTAATTTTTTCTGTATAATCCGATAAATTTAATAAACCGGAAAATGTTATTTTAGCACTACATAAATAGCACTGAATGGTTGTCAAATTGCAAGTACTTGTTCCCTATGAGAAGTCAATGTTAAAATCGTAGGCGTTTAATCAAATTGTTGTAGTGATTATTATGCCGGTTGGTATGAAAACATTTTGCTGGATTTGTGATTAATATTCCTTTGACAAAAGGTCAATTAATTTGTATACTCGTAAAAAACGTAGCATACAGTGGTGAAAAACGAAGCTTGAGAGCAAAATCTGTTTGATGGAACCGATGATGGTTCCAGAGAAGAAACGTTCATCTTCAAAACGACATTTCTCCCGTAACAATAACGCCAGAGATACCACACTTAGAAGTTAGGTTTTGTTCTTCTAAAATTGACAAATTATAATATTAATATCCATTTGCTTTGTTTCTTAAATTAATTAATTAATCACTTCCTAAAAATTTAAAATTATTTTGAGTTAAACGCATAGCTTCATTTGCATGCTATTACAGTTAAGGAAAAAACTCTACATACACCCTTCTATTTTGAAAATGTAGAGAACTAGTGATAATATTAAATATAATTTTGATGTCAATGTTTAAGACATTAATAGTTAAGAGTGTTTGAAGAAAAAAAGGTTTGAAAAGATTGATCATTTATAAGCTATTGGCGATAAACATAGAAATCGGTGGGAAAAAAGTCTACATACAGCATTGGCAAGTCTTAAAATGAATAGGAGAAAGAAGAAGATAAAGGGAAAAAGCCATCAGTTTTCATTATTTGCCTTATTTGTCAAACATTGCAACCATTTAAATTCAGAAAGCGATTTGTAAAAAATGTTTTAACTTTAAAAATGGTAAATAGATGAGAAATTCAACAATCAGTTCGAAATTTGGTGGCGAACCTTCGTAAAAAAACAAATCTTATGGGGAAATTGCTAAAATTGTAAAATTAAGTCGCTCTACAGTGCAAACTATTGTCAAAAACGATCAAACCAACACCAACAATACCGAGAATAAGCCGCGATCTGGAAGACCGAAGAAACTTTCAAGACGCGATGTCAATAGTGCCCTTAAAAAAGTCCATAAAGATCCAAATAAGTGCCCAAAATTATCCGAATACCTTGCAAGATTATCGAATATTACTGTTTCATCAAGAACAGTAATAAACGTTTTGCATGATAGCGGCTTTAAAAGTAAAACTGCACGCAAAAATCCATTTATTTCTGCCAAGAATCATGAACTTCGCCTGGACTTTGCTAAGGCACATTTACAGAAGGGAATAGATGTTTGGAAGAAAGTTATATTTGCCGATGAAAGTAAGAATAATATTTTCGGGAATGACGGCCGAAACAAGGTTTGGCGAAAACCAAACACTGCACTTGATCCCAAAAATATTATTCCTACTGTGAAACATGGTGGGGGCAGTGTTATGGTGTGAGGAGCTATGGCAGCATCTGGAGTTAGTTGATTGGTTTTTGTTGAAGGCGTTATGGACAGATATCAGTATAAGACAATATTGGAACAAAATCTGAAGCCATCTGTGCAAAGCTTGGACCTGGGAAACTAATGGATTTTCCAACAAGACAACGATCCCAAGCATACAGCACATATTGTTCGAGACTGACTTCTTTGTCATGCATCAACGCAGCTCAATATACCTCCCCAGTCGCCAGACCCCAATCCAATTGAGCATATTTGGGACGTTTTGGAAAAATCTGGGTGCAAATATGATACCAGAAATCGCGAAACCCTGAAAACTGCCCTTACTCGTAGTTGTTCGGAAATTGCGCCCAGTATTACGAAAAATTTGGTGATGTCTATGCCACGTCGTCTTTAGGCAGTTATTGAAGCTCAAGGCGGTCCTACAAAATATTAAGAATATATTGTTTTCTTTTATTTATTTAAAAGAAATGAAATATTTTAAGACTGTATGTAGACTTTTTTCTCATGAATTTTTATTGTTTTTGTTATTTCTGTTATTGTTATGCATTTGAATTAACTTTTTGTTTTGTAAATGAACTTTGTTTTTGGTACTTTAAATGTTAATGCAAACGCTTTAATAATTTGTCTTAAGAATATCTTAAAAACACAAAATAAGTACAAAATTTGTACTTGAAATCAAAATCTTAATATTTCCGGGGATCAAAGGGTTATTGGGCCATGCAATACCACATATTTTAAACCAAGGTCTTGGCTACAAAAAAAACTTAAGAAGGTGATTGAGCACTGTAAAATTGATCAATGTGTAAAGAAGAGATTAAAAAATCAATAACTTGATATTGGTTCGGAACGGGTTAATGATATAATAGGTGTATGTACGTCACTAGTTAGGCATTTAAATAAGCTTCCCAACGAAACCCATATCGTCCAGATCCGATTAAAAATATTTAAACTTAAGATAAAATGTTCACCTTTTTTAATTTTTCTTTTTTTAACGTTCTGTCCATTTAAAAAAAAATTATAAAAAGTTGCAGTCATGCGCGTAAAGAAAAAGAAGGAAAAAAAATTATGTTTTTATGTTTATGCGTTTTAGAAATCAAGTTTAAAATGCATAACCCAACTGGTGTTTGTACTTGATAAATTTAAAGGTAATATCGCTGATGCGACTGGCAGGACCGATGTGAATTTGTATTGTGCAATAGACGTAGACACCTTGCGTCCCGTTTGAGACCAGTAAGCGGCGAATAGCCATAATTCGCTTCAGGGTTATTACGCAGCATGTTTCTGCGTATACCTCCATGAAAAATAAAGACGACGAGTCCAAAAATACATTTCACGAGTGTCCCGAAAAAACATATAACTCTAGCTACGAAATGAAAACCGTTCTAAGAAGTTTTACTGCCATTGTAAGAAGGGAAGTAAAGCAATCGAAAAATGCTGTCTACATAGCCACGCCTCCAGCACGTTACTGTCTGACTAGATTCAAACACAATGTCATGCCTGTGGCTCATCTATAACCCGGTCATAAGAAGAGAAACAGTTTGATCTCGCAGTAATAGATGGATGTTATTCTTCGTGCTATCATAGATTCGAATCAACACTTGGTTACGGTTATGGTACACACGATATTGAAGACAGCGAAAAAAAAAATCATATAACCAAGCACAAATAAGGCCAGGCATGGCTAAGTTTCGTACCTCGAAATGTTCATACATAGCCCACTCCAGCAAATCCTTTATTACTATTATATAACAAATCGCCCCTAATCCTGATGTGTTTAATACTTAGAGGCAACAAAGTAGCGTTAGTGCCATTCGATGGCAACAACCGTACTCGCGAAATCACCACGATCAGACAAACCCCGGTATGATAAAGAATGTGGTTTGAGTCTGCAAAAATCATTTTGCACAAATGGCAACACTGCAACCAATTGCAACGCGTCCTATAGGGGAGCGCTATAAAAAGAAATTTCATGCCAAAGAAACTTTTGTAGATAAATAAGAGATAACGATAATAATGAAAGATACAGGGATAAAGGTGAAATCCGAAAATTCTGTCAAATGCTATCTATCAATATCTATACCCCTCATAGAAACCCTCATCCCCATTGGCAAAAAACTGCGACAGTCAATTTTCAAAAGGCTAATTTTTCACTACCAAAATTAGTCGCCGTAGCCAAGAGCAGATGGTAATCACTTGGTGCCGGATCCAGCTTATAAGATAGATGCATAAGAACCTCCCAACAAAACTTCCGATGCTTCTGGCGAGTCACTGTCGATGTGTGTGACCTGTCGTTGTCCAAATAGAGTATAATTTCTTTTCTATTGAGCAAAGCAAAGCTCTGTACATTGAGCTTCTTTTTGCAACCAGACTTATCCAAACAGTTACAGATTGCTAAAATTATGTATGTGGAAAAGAATGGATTTCTTTTTGCTTTAACTTCTACTAATTGTACTACTTTAAAAACGAGTCCCTGCACGTAAGATATGAATTTACAAATTTTCATCGTAATCGGTTGAACAGAATATAGACAGAATATAGAAAATAGACTTACAAAAATACAAACAAAAATGGATACATAGTATACCTATTCTAATATACTTAATATCATACACGGTTTTTTGTTGAGGTTAGAAATTAGTCGTTTGGCCTCAACAATGCTGGCTGGCTCCGTTTAATTTTCTTCCAGTGTTCTCCCCATTGTAGATTCTGTTCTCAAATGAAATTTAGTCATACTTTGGAAGGAATGTTCATTAAAGCTTTGCAACATTGCGTTTTCGTCGCTCTTATTGTTGGTTGCGTTTTTTCTGACCGTTTCTATTCCAAAATGGGTTATTAAGTTTAATAACTAAAATGACCTTGTGTCACATTTTGATTTGCAAGTGTAACTTGGGCAGGTCACACACCACACCGCCACATAGCTACTCTATGCAGGCAGGCACCACAGTAATTGTGATTGATGAAATGGGATGGGCGGTTGACTGGTTGGTTGCTTGTACATTGCAGTTTTGGGGTGGTGATGACGGCGACAGTGGACATTTGGATAATTTCAATTTTATGGTGATAAAAAAAAAATTCAAAACAATTTAGACAATGAACGACTAATGGAGGAAAGAGAAAAAAACTACAATAGCCATATAAGCGATGATGTTGGAAATTGCTTAGATTCAAGTGCATTTAATGAAACTCAATCATGATTTTTAATGTGTTCGCAATAGGGTCGGGATGTTAAACGTTGTGTCAATGATTAAAATTTTGTTTCGTAACATTTTCTATACGAAAGGGACCTTTCAGCCGTATACGAGGTGTGAACAAAAAATAACCATTATTTCCATTTTTTTTTTTTTGCAAAAAGTATTTATTTGTTCATCAATTTCTATTTTATTTCCTTTAAAGTAGTCCCCCTCAGATGTAATACACTTGTGCCAGCGTTTCTTCTAATCCTCGAAACACTTCTAAAACGAGCTTTTTGGTATCGTCAACTGTTCCTGTTTCGATTTTTCTTTTATCTCCTCAATCGTAGCAAAAC
>JAHXMU010000451.1:396084-431128 GCA_019455685.1 Philornis downsi | reverse complement strand
GAAGAATATATTGAATATTGTATTTCATTAATTCATTTCGGGGAGATTTTAATGAGCACTCGGTCAGGAACCCAAAACAAAAAAATGTCAGATACCAATTCATAAAAACCTGTTTGGAGATCAACACAAAACACTGAATGAATGTGGATAAATAACGACTTAACGTTATTTTTCTTAATTGGGGTTAAAATACGATTTGTGGTCACGGGAGGAGAGTTGAATGTACAACAATGGAAGGTACTGAAATTAATTGACAACAAAGATATCAAAGAATGTGAATTCGCAATCCAATATCTCGGCTAGTGGCTTATATACGAGTATATTTATAAGCGATTTGCTACTGACAAACGATAAGTGGTTTGAATATTATACATTTAGAAAAAAAAAACTTATAACATATATAATTTCAGCGAATTTGATAAACAAATGCAATTTTTTATAGTATTAAATTATTTTTATACGAATGTATAAGTTTAAACAAACAGACGCAATTTATATTTGGAAATTACTTATTATTCATAGAATTACATTAAAAAATAATTTTTGTTAATGACCATCTTCGATTACTTAACTGCTATTTGAATTTTTTTTTTTTCTTTATTTATAACTACGCGGCATTTAAGGGATTATTGCGACTAATATTAAGAGTTCAAACGTAACCACTTCGATTGTTGCTGGCAAACTTGAAGTAAAATCTTCTCAATCTATCTTTCACATTCTAATGGAAATGGCTTGTTTTTTGAAGTTTTGACATTCCCATTTCCTGTGCACACATTAAATACATACTATATGCAGCTTTATTAACATTTGTTATCGGATGATAACGTCTGACATCATTAGATAAAGTTAAATGACCAACTTTTATAATTTTTTCCAATATTCTCATGAGGCAAAAAGAATGCGTTTCATGTACATATGTATGTATAAGTTTAACAAAACATTGTATTTGTGAAGTATTGTATAAATATAAATAATTTGCAGATTCATATTAGAAATAATATAATAAGTCATAAGTTTCAATGGGAAATGTGACTCAAAGAGATAGATAGAGAGATAGAGAGAGAGAGAGAGAGAGAGATTTAGGGAGCAAATTATTAAGAGTATTCACAATTTAATGAATTTATCAATAATTTTGCAATAAATTCAATCTTATTACTTCATTCGGCAAAAAAATTTAGCGGCCATAACGAAGCGTTTAAAACAACAAATATCTCTAGAGCAAATGCGTTCAAAGACTTTTCAACTCGATTGAGCTATGGATAACTGAAATCTCAAAAATCTTTATGAAAACCCTTAAAACTTTGCACAGCAGTAGCATTTTTCCAGGTCGAGCCATATCAATCGAAATTAACAAATAAGCATAAACATAACCAAACAAGTTTCCCTTATTTCTAACTGTGCTGTCATGATTTTTTATCTGCTCTAGTTTAATTTTCATATCTTTTATTCATTTACAATAAATTCTATCAAATTTAATTCAACACTTTTTGATATGAAAAGTGCCTTCATAGACACTTTTCTATATGAAACGTGTCTTCATAGACAAGGTCATAGGTTCAACTCCAGATACAGCCACATACATATCTATCTTTCATCGAGCGGTGGTCAATTCGATATGTCTGAAGAAAACTTCGAATAGTCGAGTATAGTAAATGATTCTCATACTGTGACATTCATAATCGTCATTAAGCTGGAGGACACGTTGTATATATCTAAATATATTAGATTTTTTTTATTAAAATGCAATTTTATTATGAAAACATGTTTATAAATGATTGATGGTAAGTATTTCCCATCGCTAGCTGCTACTTTTTCTCATCTTTCTGACGAAGCTCGAATTCCGTCACGGTAAAACTGTTCATCTTTTGAGGCTATTCACGAATCTAGCCATTCCTTAACGCCGCCATATAAGTGGAACTGCTCGTCAGCCAGATCGTGTGCCATCAAACGGAATAAGTGATTATCGAACGGCGCAACATCTGGAGAATATGGCGGATGGGGTAAGACTTCTCATTTCATCGTTACCAAGTAGGTTTTAACGGGCTTGGACACGTGAAGCCGATCGTTGTTTAGCACACCTTAAGCATTTAATAAATTTGACTGTAAGAATAAAAATGATCTGCACTGTTGCACTATATCTGCGACCTACCGATTACCGAAATGAGGAACGTCATGGCCTCGCTACCAACAGTGATGGATAGCTTTGCCCACGAACTCAATTCAATACTTATGGGTAACGTGCAATTGGGATCTACACATTGCAAGCTTCTAAATTTTTGTACACGCTGTTAAAATTAAACATTAACATTAACTGAACTTGGTAAAATGTTATGTTTTTGTTCCTCCGTTGAATCATATGAAAATTTTGCATCCTTTATCTATTAAAGCCCTTCATAAGACCAAAACATTTATTGCGACTAGGTCCTAGATTCAACATTAGAACCATTGCTTCTGATGGGAAATGCTGTTTGGATGAATCAGTGGAAAATATTTGAGTATGTCAAGCAATGATGTCTTTTTTTCATAGATTTATAACTCAAGACATCATTTTGTTTCTTGTCTTAAGATTGTCCCACTGTAGGTTCGATGATAGTTGATTATAAGCATTTATGAATCCGCCCATTTAAAAAAATTTTAATATACACGATTGGTATTCATAATTAATTAACTGACTTTATATTTCTTTCATAAACATTTTCTATTTTTTCTATCGAATTCTTAACTTTTCCCGATCAAGAAAAATCTCTTTATTTTCCTAACTTTTCCACTAAATTACCTTCTATACGAATTTGGTGATTTAGGGAAATTTCATTACATAAATGGGCGAGTTTCTTACATTCACTAAGCTTACATGCACTCTATTCTTAGACTTAGTTAAAGGGACCTACAATCCATCGATGAATTCGAAAGTCCTCTTGAAAAGCTCATGCCAGATTTGTGAATCACTCAGCTACTAGAAATATTTGTCAGCACATCGAGATGACCACCACTAAAAGAATGTAAGACAACAGTAACGTGGACATGAATACACGGTAGCCTTTAGTCGCTCAAATGAAATACTTCAATCAGCTATAATGTTACAGTAGAACTCTAATTATCCGAATCAATTGAGACCGGACCACATTCGGATAATCAAAAATTCGGATAATTGGATTTTTTCTGAAAAAAAGGGGATTTTAAAGTAAAAGAGCTTATTTTTGCCATTGTATGCATTAGTAATGTAAAAAGAAGTAAAAGTACATAAAAATAAAAGAATGTACATAGCGGAACGAAAGACAAAAGCGATTCGGATAATCAGCGATTCGGTTGATCGGAGTTCGGATAATTGGAGTTCTACAATCAGCGATTCGGTTGATCGGAGTTCGGATAATTGGAGTTCTACTGTACTTCTTTTATTGTGCGGTAACCCATAGCAATATAAAATTATAAAATTACCTGGCGATATAATATTTCTATGGTGCTCAAATATAGGACTTTTCCAAAAAACCGAGTTTCAAATTATTCGAAAAATTGTTAAGAAGAACCCAACAGATTTATTGTCACCATTTTACCGTCGGATTCATATAATGTACGAAGATCACCTTTTTTGAAACAACTTTCCCTTCAGCCCCTGTGCAGTAACCTAACTCGTTTAGAAACTATCCCAGACAGCTAGGGAATAACCAACCAAAATCTCATTACAGTCAGATGATTAATGTATCAGCCTATACATAAACACACACATCTGTATGAGCTAGAATGTTAATAATGTCAAAAGTGACAGCGCTGAAGAGTGAAAATGGCACAGAAGCAAAGTTGTTTTTTTTTAGATTCCTTACTTACACATCCTACTTACCGTCATAACCGCCTTTGATGAGTTTTATAAGTTTAGAGTGTCTGCAAAAAGAAACCTACTAAGATAGAAGTAGACAGTTTCGGTAACCAACTACAGGGCAGGAAACATCGTCTAAAGAAGTTTTATGATGATATTAAAAATG
Source organism: Philornis downsi (assembly GCA_019455685.1). NCBI lineage: Eukaryota > Metazoa > Arthropoda > Insecta > Diptera > Muscidae > Philornis > Philornis downsi. Next base: position 427,151 of record JAHXMU010000451.1, on the reverse strand, counting down.
TGGATAGCCAACTGCTGTAAATCTTAATTCATTTTTATCATCGTTATTAATTTTTTTCGTGAAACTAGTTACTACTTAAAAAAAAATTTAAAATAATAAAATTTCTTAAATCGGTTCACCTGAATAACATTTCTTTCTGTATTAATCAAAATTTCCATTACAGCATGTGCTTTTGAATTTCCGTACAATACCCAGCAACTCGTGAGCCATTAGTCTGTATAGATTCTGGTAAAAACTTCCGGAAGTTGATGATTTAAAAAGTTCGCTTAACGATAATGTCAAAATACTTTTGTCGATAAGTTGGCACAACTGTACTCTATACTGATACAGCGCTTGAGCACAGTCTGTCATTTTTTACATTTTTTACGTAAGTGGAGGTGCATGAGAGGTGATAATTAGACATGGGATTATAAAATTGACATGTAGACGACCAGTGAACAAACTTCTGAATGGGACTTTCCTTACAATTAGGCCGAAACCGATAAAACCACGTCAATGTCGATAAAAAAGTGACTCAATGTGGAATGTTTTCTTTGATTGCTGTAATATTGTACAATCAGAATTCTGGCAAGAAAGTAAAACGATAAATTAATCAATATTTTCTTGACGCTATGGAGAGTTTGAGAGAGAATTCGACAAAAAAAAACGATAAATTTGTGGAAAGTAAACTCATGAATAATGCACAGCCCCATAAGTTTATCATTGTGAATGAATTTCTGGGCAAAAACTCAACACATGTCAACAAAGAACTACAGTATTCACTTGACATGATTCCGGCTGACATTTTGTTGCTTTCTACAACTTTTGAATGCATACATTTTCAGTCGATAAAAGCCACGCAAAGTAAATCGCGGCGAGAACTAAAGTATTTTAAGGAAAGTGCGTTGGAAAAATGATTTGGAGTTTAGACTTTGTATTGGCATGAGCGTATAATTTCGGAAAGAACCTGATTTAAAGGCAATACAATAAATTTGAATGAATAATAAATATTTTACGCTTAATTGACTCTCTCTCCCCCTCTATATATGTATATACTCTCGAATTTTTAGAATCAATTGTTTTTTGGCTGATTTTCGCTTCTGTTCAGTTTTTTCGTTTCTTAATGTTTTAGAAATGAAACAGCTTGTCGTACATCGAAAGGACCCATTTCGATTTTTTTTGAGAGTATTAAATCTTATTAAGTATAATTGCACAGTAAATGGAAAACCTACCTCTGTGTCCCTAATCGATTCTGTCATATTCATTAAATGACTTTATTAAATTAACAACAATATATAGTCGAATATAGTCGACAACTATCTAACAAAAATTAATAGTATGTTAATGACAACAACTCCTACGAATGCATTAACAAACTCCGCATAATTAATTTGTCATAATTAAAACGTTTTTTATTCCCTTCGAAATCCCATCTCAAAATATGATTAATATGACTTGTGGTAACAACATTTTACCACATTTGACATGAGTAACAACATATGCTATTTACATTTTAAATGGCCTATATATACATTTGCATTAAGTGTGTCATCAGGGTAAAAATGTTTTTTTTATTCTTTTTTCAACATCCATGATTTATTATTTCAAAAATTCTTCTAATGAAACGACGAAAACGAGGGAAAAAAACAGAAACCAAAAATGAAACCAAACATAACAAAATCACTACACATCATTTATTGCACGGACACAATTCTAGAAATAGAAAAATTGGAGCAGCAAAACATCAAAAACATTTCTTCGCCAAAGATTGTCGACAAGTGGGAGCGGGAGCGTCGACATTTCGGGCACAAAACGTTGTCTGTCGGGCGTCAGACGTCAAATCCCAAAAGTGGGAATATATCATTATGTGAGGATGTGCACTTAGGATTTTTGTTGTTTAAACAACAATGAAGAGAATTTTGTGATTTACGTAAAGTGTATAAATGAAACGAATTACGTTGACATTTTCTACACAAAATACAAACACTATCTATACGTTTTCCTAAACATCATAAAAATTTTTAATATTATATATGTATATACATATATATAGATATATGTATATCTATTGGCTATTGTTGTTTATTGTCCCTGTATTTTATAGAAAATTTTTCCAATTTTTATGTTCGTTTAGATATTGAGGAACGTCGGGAACATAAATTTAAGCAAAAAAACGCATTTTGTAAAAATACGAGAGGAATAGTTTTTTATTCACATTTTCATTGATATTAGGATGGTGACAAAGCCGACTTTATGGGAAACTTGATTCCTCCTCGTATTACTCGAAAAATCACATTCTATATAATATGGTTTTCCGTTTGTTCGTAGTCACGCACTGTGGTTTGTGGCACAAAATATTTGCAGTCATTATGGATATCAAAAAACTGTTGGGGAAATTGTGATGCAATGTACGCATGGTTGCCAACCCGAGGAATACATAATTTTTTTGGGATTCTTAAAGCAAAAACAAGTAAATGGAAGAATTGGCAAGACCGAGTTATTTTTTATTCTTATTTCTTTCATCATATCTCGTCACGTTTTTTTCTCCACGCAAGTTTTTTTCTTATCTAGCAAACAGAAAGGCGCCTAATAGTTTTCTTATTACTCAGAAAACGATCGTCAAATTCTGTTGTTTTTTTTTTTTTTTTTTTTGTAATTCGAAGTCTAAAAGACAACACCCACATATATAACCAGTAAAATGGATAAATAGTTCCACAGTATCATACATAACACAAAAAATGTAAAATGTAATGTAAACATCCCTAATGTAAGGGATGTAAAAGCAGTAAAAATTTCATTAAATATGATCCATTAATATTGTTTTTTTTTTTTTTTTTGACGTATAGTAGAGAGCGGTAGCTGAAGAACATTTCAAAACACCTTATTGTGTGTAACACTCACGCTCTCTATGCCGTTAGAGCTGTTTTATATTTAAGTTTTTGCATATTTTTACAAGGAACCAAATCGATTTATTTTGTTCTTCTTCTTTACATAAAATATTTTTCTTAATCCTACTCACTGCGCCAAGAAAGAGATTTTCTACCAAAAAAAAAGAGATTTTCGAATTGGTTTTAGGGATTTTCTATGACGCGGGATTGGTAACACTGAATGTACGGTGTATTTGAAGGAGTTAAAAGAGGCAACCGAGGATATTCTAATAAACATCCCCAATTTGAATCGCCGCTTTTTTTGCGAATTTTGGAATCTAGGAAACTTTGAGAATACAAAATAATAATCATAAACTTTATTATGAGTTTTATAGAATCCGTACATATTTCTAAATATAATATATGGATGAAATGTGATGCTCACGTTTTCTGTTGTAATCAGAACGGACGAACTGTTACCAAGTGAAATTGTTGTAAATTTGTCAATTTTGATTATTTTATTTAAAAACTTCAGTATATTGTAAAAGTATTTCAAATTTACAAAAAAAATATGTTATCTTTCGATATAGCCACCTTTAGACCCGATAATAGCATCGGGCCTCTCCAGGAAGTTTTTGCACGCTGCACGACTGTGGCCTGATGGTATTATATCCCATTTTCGGTGATGTTGACTGTATCATATCTTTTAGTTGAAACTTTGATCTCCAGAATACGGTGTCTATTGAAGTTAGGAATTTTTTCTTATAAAAAACGTTGGGATGGTGGCTTTGTGGGATGGTGGCAAACCTTGTTGAGACGACCAATGCTTTTTGGCGAATTGTTTAAATGCCTAAAGTAACATAATTTCGTTTAAAATCTTTTCAACATGGATTCCTTGATTTAACTTTACGCCCTTGTCCAATGAAAACGAGTGGTGAGCTTCCTTTGATGCAGGCGCTTGCTCTCGCAGAGCAACCCGCCGATCTAAATTGATTTTTGATTTGCACTTTAACCATACACGATCAGATTTTTTGTTAACATATTGCTGAATCGTAGAATATTACCCATCAGAAAACTTAAATTTTTTCAGCTCGTTACAAACGTGCAAAAGTTTTAATGCCTTGGAGCTTGATAGGCGAACTATCTTTTGTGTGCAGGCGTTAAACCTTGCTCTGTTTGTATTTTGTAGAGCTGCAATCGTAGTTCATTTGTTAATAAGAGCCCCATACTACGAGCAGACACATTGAAATTGAAGTATGCTTTTTCGTGAATAACGTTTATTTCTTGCCTTCACATTTCTAACCATTTCTGGCCATGTTGCTGCTTTTGTGTGTTACCAGTATCATTGCAAAGTGTAATGGTCCGATAACAAAACATTTTGTTTGCACGTAAATGTCGCAGCTCATTAACAGTGGCCGTATGCGATTTTCCAGCCAAACAGAAAGCAACAATCGATAACTTTTTTGACTGCGATGTAAAATGATATACTTCTAACGTTATGCCAACATCCTTTTGTTGGTTTCCAACACTAAAAAAAGCTTAACAGCTTTCTTTTTTACGTGATAATATGTTCGATAATACACAATTTTACAAATTTGCAAACATAATATGAAAGTTGTTTCTATTTCGATGTTGGGAAGCAATAGAAAAAAAACTTGACAATACCGCGAAATTCTTTCACAAGCAAGCAACGTCTCGTGCAATTAGGTTTATTACTTATCATTATATCTGTTTATAATATCATATTATTTATCATTATTGTCCTTATTTAGACGCGTATTCGCGTGTAATCCCCAGTCCAAAATTCGGTGTAATTCACAAGCTATGGCCATTTTCCAAAAGAGCGATTTTTACAAAATTACGTAATATCTCTAAAACGGATAATATCTTTTAACGGAATGTATCTTTCACCTCCTGCCTAAAATCATTTCAAAACCGTCGAACTAAAAAAAATTCGCTAAAACACAAAAGTGTTTACAATTCGAAAACAAAGTATTCGATTGTTAAAATAATACCAACTACACATCCTACCGAGTCTTTAGATAACTTCAATATTTCAGCAAAAATCAAAAACAAAAATCACCAAAATGTGACTAACAATTACGATACTTCACGACTTGAGCTTCATTTCCGATACTTGGTCACGTTTCTAATTTAGGGATTTTTTTTAGAAAATTGTTGATAGCAAATGTAGGTTATCATTGGGTACAAACCTTATCTCGAAGTCTAAAGTTATATTAATTTGGTGATTGAACTATTTCTTTTGTTAGTTATGTACATATTTGCGTTTTAGTGATTTTGAAAGATATACATATAGGCACCATGTAAAATTGCCCATTTTGTCCAACACTCTTATAAATCACCAAAAAAAATAAAGAGATTTCCGTATTCGGACGCCATATTTCCCGGGTAGGAATTTTTGTTTTCCCAACTTTTCCAAATTTTCAAAATTTTATCAGTTTAGCGCTTTTTATAAACTCAACCGATGTACGAAAGAGTGCAGAAAAAATTAAGGTTATTCAACTGTACTCATTGGACGAATTCTCATCATTTGACAGTAATTCTTAGAATTGAACATTTGCCGTCCATGAAATAAAATATTCATTTTGTGTACATTCGCTTTTGTATAGTAGTATTCCACAAATTTTCCAAAAATGTGAACAGCTAAAAATAAATTTGAAAAACGGATTCGGTTTCTGGAGCACAAATGCTAAGCATTCCAAATGATTTGATCCAGAAATGCGCGGTTACCCCTATCCTATATTTGGTTCTAATTTCATATAACTTTATTCAAAAAGTAAGGTCAGTTTTCATTTCATTGGCCAAATCTATTTTATATACTTTAAAGTAATCCCCCTTAGAACCTGTTCCGTTTAAATTCCTGGCTTTTTCAGAAGCCCGGTTTTTGAGTTATTCGAAAAGTTACCCTTTTCAAAACCCGGTTTTTGAGTATTTGACCGACGGAGTAAACCGGCTCAAATGTCTGAAAAAAATATTTTATTAACCGAACTAGCAGTCCAAAGAGAAAAAGTACCTTTTAAAATGTTGCAATTAATTAGGCAATCTTTTCCATCTAGGTAATAACGGAAGGGGACTATAAGCAAGCCCAACAACTCAGTCGCCACCACACACTTCTCCATCTTAGGTGATCGCGGGTGTGAAGATGCTCCTGAAATGTACTCAACCAACACATTAAAATAATTAAATGAAATCAATTTGTGTTTTGCTGTCTTCATTGGAGCTAAGTTGCAGGAAACCACCTTGCTGGCAGGGACAGCATTACAAAGTGTTTTGATTACCTACCCCCACCCTCCCCAAAATGGTAAATGCCATTTTAATCACTTAGGGCGGGAGAAAGATTCTGCTGGAAAGAGGGATATAACACATACCAGCGAATGAGAATGACGTGATTGTAGCCACAGCTGATGCCGACAACAATCACTGAATATTACCGATGATGTTGTTCCGAAGATGAACGCAATGAATTTGTGTCAGACAAATATTAAAGCCAACAAGCGAACGAACGGATAGACAGACGGACGTAAAGGCAGCTGGCAAATTGCACACGTTTGTGTGAGCTTCATATGGGGGAGATATGTATTTTAAAAGCGAAATGGCTTAAAATTTATTAGCGGCATTTGAATTGCTAAAACACACAACACATACATATATACACACACATACACATCAATTCAAGTCAAGTTAAACAATAACAAAATACTTTATTCTGGCATTAAGCCAATTTAGTATAAATATACTCAATCACATTCACTCTCTCTCTATCTCTGCATCTCCCATTCTGTCGCATTTTCTCCCACACAGTTGAGGAAACGTTCGCGCAAAAAATGGCAAGAAAACAAAATTAAACACACCGTTGTAGTGGAACCAGAATGCCAAAAGCTACAATGAAACAGCAGCATCGCAGTTCAGCGCAGAGAAGATAATCACTCTACGACGCAACTGCCACCGACGTCATCTTTTGCATTTGTTATAAACCCTCAAGTATTACAACAATAGCGCTGTCAGTTTTTTTTGTTGACATATTCAATCGTTGTAACAATAAATTTCCAAAAGGAACTCGTGATGGGTGACAGTGTAAAAGCTCAATCACTTGCTTGAAATATTGATGAATTGACAATGACGCCGTCAATGAGAGATGTAATTTGCTCCGACAGAGTGTCTGTTTGTATATTGTTACTAGAATCAATCAATTGACCGGAGAAAGAAGTATGTCAAAAGCCATTATTTAATGCACCCACCAAGCAATGGGGAATCGCTCGTTTGCTTAAAATTTTGGAATGAAAGGCAAGCCTTGACAGACACGAATTGTGTTAAGTCGAATTTTACGGTCGTCAGACTTGAGAATATTCTAGTATGCCAGAACAGAATCTACAATTGTATAGCACGCATACAAATTAAACTTACAGAGGTTAAAAATTGCCTCTTTAGCCGAAAATTCTTTGCATTAGGGCGTTAGCCAGTGTTGTCAATTCGAGGGATAAATCCCTTTTTTGGGGAATTTTATAGCCAAAAGGGATTAAAGGGAGAAAGTCTTACCCCTTTCATCATATTTTGCATTTATCTAGCAGTAAATAAAAAGTTTTCTAATTATTCAAAAGGGTGTTTTGTTCAACTTATATATTCTTTTTCATAATTCAAAATTTAAAAGACATTCAATTTTAAGATATGTTCATAATAATTTAGAAATAAATAAAGTCATCCAATAAACCGGTTAATCATATTATACCTATATACATATATGTACATACATATATATATATATATATATCGATTATTCAGTTAATCGATTAATCCGCAAAACTTTGCTGATTCAGGTCAATAATTAATCAAATAATTTGAATTGTATTTTATTTTATTTGTAATTGATTGCGTAATACAAAAGCCTTCTTGACCGATAAAATATACTAGATAGTCCATAATATCCTGAACAGATTTATTATTCATGGTACTTATATATAAATCTAATATTAATATACATATACGAGTATATCTACATTATTATAACAACAAGAAACTTATTGGCTCCCCAGCCATAAAATATAAAAGTAAAAGCCAAAAAATATACAAGGTGGGCCATATGAGTGTTGGCGATTTAATTCTTCAATTTGCGGAGGGATATGTTGTTCGCTGCGCCGCTTCCTGGAAATTTAGTCGCCATGGAGCCGTACACGGGAGTGCAGCGTGCATTTTGTGTCTGAGCGTATTACGAAAACAATAAATCAGTGATTACTGCACGACGATTTTCACCTTAATGGCCATGTGAACAAGCAAAATTGTCGGTTCTGGTCCGAGACTAATCCCCGACGCTTGCATGAACGTCCACTTCACAGCCCTAAGCTTGTCGTGTGGACTGGGATAACGTCAACCGGTATTATTGGACCATACTTTTTTGAGGACGAAAGAGGGCATGCGATGACAGTTAGAGCGAACAATTATTGCAACATGCTAGCAGACTTTTTGGTGCCAGCTTTGCAAGAACTTCAAGGCAATACCTCGAGGATGTGGTTTCAACAGGATGGGGCCACATATCATAGGGTATCATGTCACTAGGGTATCCATAGAGCTGCTGAAAAATGTTTTTCCTGGAAAACTCATTTCGAAAAGGGGGGATATTGAATGGCCCCCACGTAGCCCCGATCTCTCTCTATGCGATTATTTTCTATGGGGCTACCTCAAATCGGTAATCTACGAGAATAATCCGACCAATTTAGAGCAGATGAAGAGGAACATTATTCAGGAAAGTAACAAAATACCGAGAACAACTTTTCAACGAGTTTTCCAAAATTTGCGACTTCGGTTCCAAGAGTGTCAAGCAGCCGAGGGAAGCCATTTAGACAACATTATTTTTAAGTCTTAAAAATTCCCATGCTTCTACTTTTTAAAAATACAAATATATTTTTTTTATGTTTCGTAGTTTTTTTTTAATTGAATATTTAAACCGCCAACACCCTTATGGCCCACCCTGTATAATATGATTTTGACAATTTGGTCAAATATATAATATGATTATTATTTTGATTAGCGAAATATAAATAATTTGTTCAAAATTCAAATATTTTGCATGTGGAAACAACTAGATAGAAAAAAAGAAGTAGAATTTTTAAGTGGCACACAATATACAGGGTTGCCCATATTCGACGGACCCATCTGGCAACGCCATAACTTTTGACAGAGATGTCAGATCGCTTAATGACATACCGCGTTTGAAGCGTCAGTCCAAGCAGATTTTTACCATGGAACAATACACGCCACGCGAGCGCTCTGAAATAGTTGAAATTTACATTCAACAGAAGAAGTCAATTGTGAAAACTCAACGTGCTTTTAAAATATTAAAAAATGTGAGAAGTGCGCCTGCTAAGAACACCATTAAGCGTTTATACGAAAAATTTTCGACTGGTGAGGCTCTTTCTAATCCGAAGAGGCCAAATAAAAGTCGACCAAGGCGATCGGCCGAGAATATCGCTGCCGTACGAGCCAGTGTTGAGAGGTCCCCAAGAACATCCCAAAAACGCCGTTTTCAGCAGTTGGGCATGGCTCGGTCCACTTTACAACGGATTATTCGCGTTGATTTGCATTTGTTCCCGTACAAAATTCAATTGACGCAAAGATTGTTGCCTGCGGACAAGCCTCGTCGATTGGAATGGGCCCAACGAGTCATCGAAATGGCCGATGATGACGAGCAATTTTGGAACAAAATTATCATGTCCGATGAAGCCCATTTCACATTGAATGGGACCGTAAATAAGCAAAATTGCCGTATTTACGCCACTGAAAATCCTCAGGAGATTCAAGAATTGCCTCTTCATGATGAAAAAGTCACAGTTTGGTGCGGCGTTAGTGCGAAAACGGTCTTTGGGCCGTTTCTCTTCCAAAACGAAAATGGCCATGCTGTTACCATCAACCAGGAGCGTTATCGCGACATGATGACCAATTTTGTGATGCCAATTATTCGTCGAAAGCGTATGAGGCAGTTCTGGTTTCAACAAGACGGCGCTCCACCGCACACAAGTCGCATAACAATCGATTTTCTGAAGAATTTGTTTCCGGGCCGTTTGATGTCGAAAAGTGGTGATTTGGACTGGCCACCGCGTTCGCCCGATTTGACGCCCGCTGACTTCTTCTTGTGGGGACATTTGAAGTCAAAGGTTTACGTTAACAAGCCAAGGACCGTAGAAGAGCTCAAGGACAACATTCGTGAAGAAATAGCCGCTATTCCGGCCGAAATGTTGGCGAAAACGATGGAAAATGCTGCAAAAAGGGCACAATACGCCATCAACGCCAGAGGCGGTCATTTGAGAGATATCATATTTAAAAATTGATGTAAACAAATCTACTTGGAACAAATTAAATGAATAAGATTGCCAACCGCCAAATTTTTATTTTTTTCTTTGATTTTTTTTTAAAAACATGGGTCCGTCGAATATGGGCAACTCTGTACCTATAGAGTGTAAAATTAATATTTTCAATTATTCAACTTTTGATTATTCAGTTGTTCGATTAACCAATTGTACTAACTTTTGATTTTTGTAACGATTAATCGTAAATATGATTAATTAAAACAAATCGTTAATCAATTAATTTATTAATCACGATTGTGGCTAATCGGTTTGAATGTTTACTCAATTAATCCCCAGAAATAAGACTTCATAAGCTTTACATACGTTGCATCCTCCACCAACTTCATAAATACAGGATGTAAATAATAGATAGTTTTACAGGATTATAAATAGTCCGAGATATTAAGGAAAACTTGGAATTTGATCTTAACTGTCAACGATGTGCTGCATAACGTGTTGATAATTCGTTACCACAGAAAAGTGAAAAGTTTACCGCAAATTGTTATATGTTGTATTTAAAGGTTTCTTCAATAACGAAGATACACATGAAACTAGTTGACAAGCGGACAAGTTATTTCCCTTCATATCGCCTACTTTGTGGTGCACTTCAATTTGAGCGTTATAGGTAATTAGTTACTAGTTAATTTAATTTTATATTCTAAGTTATATTTTGTTTTTCAAATTCAAGTAGTATTTATTTTATGCATTTTGTAATTTGTTTAATATTGGTCAAAAGGCTTTAAATTACAAGACTGTTCAATAAATGAAATGAAATGAAATGAAAAGTAGCTGAAGAAGAACAAGATGTGAAATGGTTTTGAAATGCGTATTCTTCCGCATGTTCCATTCAAACCACTATGAGAATGCATACCCAACAAAAGTTCATTTTCAAAAAAAAAAGTTATCAAGTTTTTCTTGATATATCTATCTCATCTTCACCAAATATTACAAACATTAACCTACAACTATACATATAAAACTTAAAATTACACTTTCCGAATGAATAGCTTCAAGATGTGCAACAATGTTAATATATACTAATTGACATTTCAGCACCGATTTTAATTAACCTTGCCGAAATATTGTAAACTAAACAAGCAACAACAAGATACAAATTACCGTATTCATAATATAATTTCTGTGATCACAGAACAAAACGAAAAAAAAACTGAACTCTTCATTATAGTTTTATTTAGTGTTTAACAGCTTAATTCGTAGTGTGTTTTTAAAATAATTATTTAAATATTAAATTTTAATTTTAAATTTTTACTGCTCGACTGTTAGCTAGTTTGCCATTACGCAAAAAATATGAATGAGATAAAACTTTTATTAAAAAAATTACGATTACGATTATTTTTTTCGCGCTTTAGAGTGCAGAAACTGCAGTGTTCAAAGGCAAGGACAAAAGCCTTTCCTTCAAAACCGAATGCAGATTTTTTGAAAACACTATTTTCGAATAACCGATTAATTCGGGGTTTAACCTCATTTAAGCAGTTTTTGAAACTTTTTCAAATACATAAAAATGGCTTTGTGTTGGACGATATAAAATGTAATATCTATGAAAATAATCTAATTTAAAGTATAATCCGAACAACATAATACATTTTTTGATTTTAGGCCAATAATTTTTGAGATTACCATTCTTATTGGATAGAGCTTATAGGAGGAAACAGACTTTTATCTCAGCAATATCTCGAAAGATTTACTTCAAAAATATATGTAATCAATATAAACGCCAGCAAAAAACTGACTTTTAGATATTTCGAAATATTTGATTCTTTTGAATTTCTGTAAGAAATTATGACGGTCATCACTTTTCTCCTCTACATAATATTTTAAAATTTTTTCAATTCTATGGCGTAGCGCACGAATTGTGCTACAAGCACAACATCAATAGGGATCGTTATTTAAAGATGTTGAAGGAGTTTTCTTAGCCAGAATTTGAGTGCAGCAAGATGGAGCAACTGCACACAACGAAAATTCCCATACAAATTAATATCCAGAAACTACACTTTCCCCTAGCCCCTTAAGGTAACCTGACCTGACTGCACCAGTCAGATTTTTTTAAGGGTTTGTGTCAACTAAGAGGTGTACAAAAAAAGCCAAGCAATCTAACTGATTTGAAGCATTCAATTAAAACAATAATTGAGGCGATTCCGACTTTAACCCTTCAGGCTGCAATAAATAATCCGATATGTGTGAATGAGCGTGGAGGTGATTTACGGTCTTTCATCATCAAAACCAATTAGTTATATAAAATAAAATTGAACTTTCTATACAATAAAAACAAATGAAATACATTGAAAAGACAAAAAGTTATTTGAATTTCATACTATACGAGGGCAGTCCCAAAACTAGCAGACCCATCAAAAACACAAAAAAGTTGGGATTTTTTTTTTTTGTTATTTTTCAACATAATCTCCTTTTACCTTGATACACTTTTTCTAGCGATATTCAATTGCTTCTGTACCCTGTCTATACCTATAGTAAGAACTGTCAAACACCTCTAAATAGCAATCAACCGTAGACTCCAACTCTTTGCCAACAATTCTTTTATCACCTAGCCATTTTTTTATGTTCGGAAATAGAAAATAGCCCAAGTGACTAAATCTAGCGAATAACTTGCGTGATGAAGCAAACCGAACTTTAACTCATTAATTTTTGGCCATCACAACAGTGGATGTGTGAACTGGAGCATTATCTTGATGAAAGAACTCTTTCTTTTTCCCCAAATGTAGACTTTTTCCAAAATTTTATTACCTAAACGCTGTAACAAATTAGCATAATATTTGCCGTTTCCTTTCAATAAAAATAATACCATGCGCAACCCAACGACGACATGACCTTTCTTGGAGATGGAACCGCCTCCGCCTTCTTTGGATACGATTCTCCCACTATTGTCTTCTGCTTTGGCTATTCCCTCTTTTCAGATGTGAAGTGGTGGACCCATGGCCATAAATCGCCACAAAAATTCGGCTTTATTGAGGCGCAACATCGTCAAACACTAAACTGAAACCTCTTCACGGCGCTGTTTTTGCTTTATTGAAAGCAAGCGCAGCAACCATCTTGCGCACAGTTTTCTTCTTATCTCTTTTTGAAATGCCTATCATTTCAGCTCACGTACATTTAGCCAAAGATCATCCAATACCATTTCGTGGATTTTCTTAACAGTGTCTGGCGAGGGCACCTCAGTTGGTCGACCACTACGGTGTTCGTCTTAACGGCACGTTCGGCCTTTTTTAAACTATGCTACCCAATATTTTGTAGCCATAAACGAGGGAACAGACTCCCTCAGATTAGAATCTAGCCCGGCTTTAATATTGGTTCGGCTAAAACCAAACGGAAATATTGAATTACAAGACGATGACTAATTGTTTCCATGTTTACAAATTTACTGCAATCGTTTACTTTTGATGATTTAAATAAAAATATTAAACAACGTGGCGCCTTGAAACTTAAAACGTATGTTTTATACATATGTATATACGTCTTGTCGGCTAGTTTTAGGACCGCTCTCGTAGCACAATTGGTGCGCCACTCTGTACCTGCTAAAGAAAAGAACACATTTTTCTATAAAACGCTGTCGCCAGCTCAGGTGTCGGTACCTGAGTCCTGTTGATTTTATATTGTTTTCAAAAAGACATTTAAATTGGCTTTCTCAATTTGTGTTTGATTTTGTTTATAAAAATATTAATCCTATTTTATTGGACCTGTTAGATTCTAGCTATTTATTTTTAGCATTTTACTTAAACCGCTTTCTGAATTTTGTAAAATATCTCTCTGCCTCTCAGAAACTTTTGAATTGAAAGCCTCAATATCTAAAAAGCATCTTATCACACCCACTTGAATGTGCAGAAGTTAGGCAATTTTACTGCGCTGAAACTCTATCCATGAGAAGAAAACTAAAAATATTTTTAACAACTTATTTTAATAACCAAAAGAAATAAAATGAAAAAATGAAATGAAAAAAAAAAAATAAAAAGAAAAAATGGAAAAATGACGTAAATGGAGTTGGGAGTTATTATTGTACATATTCCGACCCATATTTGCTTCTAGTCCCTTTTCCTATGGTGTTTTTCGTTTTTCACAGAACCAATTTTTGCAAAACTATGTAATATCTCTAAATATTAATGTAAGCGAGAATATTTTTTTTCTATTATTGTTTACTTTGTAAATTTTGTGGCATGTTGTTAAGCACGGTTTCAAAATTCTGAATATTTCGAAAATTATAATCAACTTTCATAATAGTGACTGTTTTGAAAAACACTTAATAGCTCAAATCAATGAAATGGTACTTAGTGCATTTTTCCTTGTAAGCACAAAAATATTAATATATGTATGTATTTTACACGACTATCTATTTGGTGGTTCTAACGTCACCAGTCTGACTGTCAGCTATTAAAAACATGTCATCTGAAATGTTCTCTATTTAGCGAAAAGTTTGCCATTTACGAATATGGATCGTTTAACAACGGAAGAATGCTTAAAGACAGTTAGAGGTTATTCAAACGTGGACACTTTTCGTGCAATACGGGGTGATTATGGTCGCCCTAACCGACCTACTGTGCAAGGAATTGGCAAGATTACCTATATAAAGAAATTTAAAGAGACTTAAAGCGTTATAGATGTGGTCAGGTCTGTGCACTATTACAAGGTACGCACTGCCAAAAATATCGTTTTATCGGAAATGACGATAGAGGAATCGTTACCGTCGAGTTTTTAGCCTGTAATTGAAGATTTTGAACTGAACGATATGTGATATCAACAAGACGTTGCCACGAGCCACACAACACGACCGATTTTGGCTTTATTGCATGAGAAGTTTCCACTGCTGCAACCAATCCAGAAGCGGTTCTTTAAATGACATTGTATTTCGTACATAATGTCAGGGTCTAAGCATTATAATGAAATAAAAGTTTCATCCAAATCATACCTTTATGAGCGTTTTATTTAACTTTACTTTGGAAACCTAAAAATGAATAACCGTCTTACCTGTACAGTAGAATAAGATAAAATAAGAGTCCATTGAGTGGACTAATTGGAGCAGTGGTAATTTCAGATCAAAAAAAGCAATCGATATTATGTATGTATAAAACTCCAAGTTTATACTTACACGGCACGGAATAATTGGCCCTCAATTAATCAACTCCAAAACAATCCCATATACATTCCATTATCTCTCTACTAAGTTGTATCACAACAACACCGCCAGAGATTAAACCTGGATTAATCTCTTATCAAATACAGTACAATGTGTATTTGTTATAAATTTCGATATATACAGAACTTTGAAACCTAACTTGGACGACAACATGAGTTTTAACACCTTAATAATAGTTTGTTTAACCAATTACTCAAATATCGAACTCAAATATCAATATTCACTTTCAATTAATTCAAATAATCTGTATATTAATCATTTGTATATTTAAGTCAAATAGCCTTTCATTTGATGCAAATATTCAACTACTCATTTATTAATACTACGCAGCTGACAAAAACAAAATATTTGATTTATTTCCAAATGTTTGGTATTTTTTGATGTCGTCTATTAATAGGCGGAAACTCATGCTCTTCTTGTACACTCTTTCTACATATTTCATGATCTAATTAAACAAACATTATTATCGGGTACTGTATTTGATTTTGTTTTCAACAACATTTATTCCAACACAAATATTTGACGGTCCCTCGCATTTTATTACTCTTTTTTTGTATTCTAAAATACTAAAAATTTAGGCTAACATTTGAAATTCACAAGCAAAATATGCATATGAGTGTTTGTGCGTTTATTCTAAGTAAATATATTTTGTTTGCGCCGGAATTTCCAAGACTGGGACTTTTCGACCTTGTGCGACGACGACAACCAATGTTGATTTTTTTCTATTTATTCAGAAGGTTTGTCTGCTATAGGCTCTTACATACATATCTTCCACAGTGCAAATATTGCCTCGTGTAAATAAATTAAATAAAACAAGCAAAATTTTTAACAGGCCGCTAAAGTCAATTTGTTAATTGACCCTAAAAAACGGTGCTGTATATGATTCCCCATGGAAGCAATCATTGTTTACTTAGACTCACGTGTGTTATTCGTTCACCAAAACGCAAACACTGGTTTTACTGTCAATTCTAAACTGTTGAAAGGTGTTGTTTTCAAAATCACCTGTCCTCGTTTTTGTGCAGTTCTTTGTTGTTATTTGAAAAGGAGGAAAACCTTTATATAGGGTGGCGCATAAGTAACGCTAAGATTTAATCAGTGAACACATTTTTTGTTTAAGTCTTTTTTTCGTCTCTTTACAGAATTAACTAAATAATACTTGAGAAATTTTTGATGGAAAGGTTCAGCACAGAACAAACAACCAACGTTGTTCAATTTTACTTCAAGTCAGCATTCGATTATTCATATCATATCGAAATTTCTTTCATGTTCGAAATGTTCCTAGCGTGCTGGAAGACCTCGTGCAGTCCGAAATGAAGTGACCATTGCTCGAGTGCAAGTATTGAGGAAAACCCAGCAACTTCCACCAGGAGACGTTCTCAGCAGTTAGAGATGTCTAAGCGGTCTTTGCAAAGAATTTTACAAATGTTACATCTTTTCCCATATAAGATGCAATTGGTTCACGAGTTAAAACCAAGTGATGCACAAAAACGCATTCAATATAATCGTCGTCAGCGTTACTTATGCGCCGCCCTATAGATCCTTTAATTTCTAGTTTTTGTGTTGGTTCGTGGTCTATTGGAAGAAGTAACCACATCTATTTAAGATTATAATCTTAGTTTTAGGAATAACAAAAGACCTTCTAAGGAATGGAAAAAGAAAGAACGCTATCACCTTCAATATCATACACTTGTGTCTGCGCGCCCTTTTTTTACTAAATTATACTCAACGTGATTTTTTTCGCATATCTGCCTAATCTTTGCGCGCCATGGCCTTCTCTTATCTCAAACCATGTGAATGTTTCTCCAGAAGATATAAATAAAAATAGGTAGCAATACCTCTTTACTTTGGTGCGGTAGAAACTTTAAATAATTTTAGATAATTCGGGAAATAAAAATGTTTACTGTCTGTCATCAGCTTTAGATTATGCATTTTTAAAATTTTAATGTCGCCCAGCCAAAATTGGATTACGAAATTTTTGATTATTCATTAATATTAGCTAAATACAATCAAAGTCAAAAACTTTACTAAATTTTGCAGATTGATTGATTGCTATGCTAAAATAAGAATTTAAACGCAATATGTTATTGTACCCTGCAAAATTATCTTTGTGATTCAAATATTTTTGATATATTAATGCAGTCTTACATTGAAATCGAAGACCCCCACGAAAGTTCAGTTTCGTTTCGGCTTTAATATTGTAAATTAATTTAATATAGAATAGAAATTTGTTTCTGATTAATATTCGAGACAACAATTCACTTCCAACATTCATTCCTTTTCTGTCTGAAACAAAATTAGTAACATAAATTGATTGTGTTTCTCTATCGAAATAGATAATTTGATGCGAGAACCCGAAACGGAGACACAGTTTTATGTAGTTTCTACTCTTGATCTGAATCAGAACTGAACTACATTTTATAGTTCCGCTTCTTGGCAGAGGGAAAGGCCTGGCACTAGACTTCGAAGGACTGTTTAAAGCCGGCGACGATGAACTGATAAACAGCATGCATCAACTTCTAAGTAAGGTTTCATTCGCTTTCTACCTGGAACGAAATTAGAAACATAAATTGATTCTGCTTCCCTACCGGAACAGATATTTTGATTCGAGAATCTGATACGAAGACACAATTTCAATTCTTGATCTGAATCAGATGCCTATACGTTTCTGTCGAGTGTGGCATGTGAAAGATTAAAGCCGATTCTAACTGACTTAATTCGACCGTGTCAGTGTGGCTTTAGACCTGGCAAACCTACAACAGATTCTATATTCACACCACAGCAAATTCCAAGAGAAACTAATCGACACGTGCCATCTTTTCGTCGATTATAAAGATGCCTTCGATAGTCCAATACAGCAAAAAATATATGAGGCCATGCCCTAGTTTGGAATTCCCGCGAAGTTCAGTAGTCTTTGTAGGACGACGCTGACTAATACGAAGTCTTCAGTAAAGATAGACAAAAATCTTAGTGAAATCTTTTTGCACCAAACGACAGTCTATCGTATGACCTCTTTATTATACTATTGGAGATAATTATGAGAAAAGTTGCAGTTAATATGACTGATACCATATCTAAAACAAGCCATATATTACACGCCTATGCAGACCATATAGACATTATTGACGGGATGTTACTACAGCCTTCTCAAGCATTAAGAAGTAGTAAGCAAGTGTAAGCCGAGCAGTAAACTAGGCTAAAACAAAATTATTTGTTTCAACGAACAAGCATCCGCTCGTTTGAGACAGTGTGGGAACATTGACAGCAACTATAATTTTATAGTGGTGGATGAATTCATCTACCTTGATTCCGATGTAAACAAAACGAATGATGTCAGGATAGAAATATAACAGATGTTACTATGGGCTAAACCAACTATTCAATGATAAAACTTCCCCCGAAAAACAAAAATTTGACTGTACCAGATGTTGGGTTTACCTGTCTTGTTGTATGGCTCAGAATCATGGATTATGACCCAAAGCGAATGAATCAATGCTGAGAGTCTTCGAGAGGAAAATACTCCAGAAAATATATGGACCTTCCATCGTTAACGGAGAGTATCAAAGTCACATAAACAAAAGCTGTATGAGCTATATAACGACATAGATGTGATCAAGCGCAACAGTATGCAGCGATTGCGTTGTTTGGGTCATTTTTTGCGGATGGGCACAAATGGTCCTTGCTGTGATTAATGGGAGAAGAAACGCAGAGGAACGAAGCTTTTAGATGTGTGAAAATGTCTATTCTAGTCGCCACCCAAAGAAGTAAGTACTGGACTTCGGAAGATAAAAATTGTTTAAATAATTTGTTTTCCGCATTTTCGATACCACTTTTTTTCAAAATTTTCACAAACCCTCAAAATACATCTGTTTTCTTTTCGAATTAAAAAAAAAATCAGGTAAAAATACAAAAAAAAAAAAAAATAATGAAGTTACACATACCAGAAATTTTAAAACGTTTTCGCAAAACGGCGTTGTACAGATCATTATGTGGCGAGCGCCCTGACAACTTTTAAAACGCGCATTGTTCCCATAATACTCTAAAAACGTGCGCAAAATGTCTCAAAATCAGTTCGATAACCAGTTATTTTCTAAACAGCAATCGGGCTTTAGGAAAAGATATGCATGTGAAACAACTCTAAAGTAAGTTATAAGCAAATGAAAATATAAGTAGAAAGATAATAAACTGATCATACTTTTCCTAGATTTTAAGAGAGCTTTTGAAACAATAGACAGAGATATACCGTCAAACAATCTAAACACACAAGTATGCCGGCTAGCAAATTAAACTGTTGGAATCTGTTCATAAAAACTGGTATTATGCTGAATCCTCTCAGCGGTCGTATTGACATATACTTTTACATCGAAATATGTTCGGTAATACATTTGTAAGCTTTAAGATGGAATAATAAAAAAGAAGATGCAACTTAACAGTTCTACAAATATATTATCGCACACATTATGCCGTAAGAACATCAACTGTTCCGATTTCAGTTTTGGAAATCATTGCAAGAAAGTCTAGCAACGCCGCTAAATTTTGTCACCGGCAAATAATGTCTCGTGAAATTTTTTCCTCGTGAAAAGAACGTAGTGCTTAGCTCAAAAATCTGACTTTTCGCAGTGAAATTCATATAAAAAACGGGCCGTGAAATTCTAAGCTACATCTTCTTCTCCGCGATTATAGTTATTTAAGTGGCAGCATCAATTTCTTTGATGGTTTTTAGCATTAAAATCGGAATAACTTAAACTTTAACATCACAAAATGTCCGGTAGTACATTTGCAAACTTTGGGAATGGTTGGAAATAAACAATACCTAATAGTATCGAACATATTATGGTATAAAAATGCAAGTTGTACCCATTTCAGTGTTGGAAACCATCACGAGAAAACAATACCTCGATAAAATTTTCCATCATAACTAGCTTAACGAATAAATAGTAAAACTATCTAAAAATATTCCGAAAAATGTTCTTTTTTGGGAGAGAATTTTTTTTCTTCTTGATTGATTTTTAAGTATTTTAAAGTTGACCAGTCTGTAAATAAGCTCCAATTCTCAGACTCTTACCCAGAGATGAGCGATCCCTTTCACGTATTGGGTCGTCATAGATTTCCATACTAGACACTACACTATAAAATCATTTTTCTTCTGTTCAAGTTTAATTTTCTGCCTTTTTTCGTTTTGCACGTGCGTGATCCACACTTTATGCTTTGCGTATGCTGATGATGCTCAGCTGCTTTTCAATGGAAGTCACCACAATTATGACGTTGTTCAAGGAAAAAATTGAGCAAAGTCTTTCTGTGTTGATGTCCTCAAATAAACTTAAAGTGAATTCGTCTATATACAAAAGCAATGTTGTTTGCTACCATCCATGTGAATTAAATTTGTCTTACGATGGGGCAACTATTGAATTTGCGAACAGTATCAAATGTTTGCTCAATTCTTTAATATTTTCCCAGTCTGCTGTAGTCTTTTTGGAAAGGCTGGTTATTTTACTGTTGTTTATCTTTAATCATAACAAAATATACATCGGTCGACAATTGTTTCAAGACTAAGAAAAATTATATCAAGACTAAGAGAAAGTGGCCAAAGTCGTCGTTCTATAGCAGAAACTATGAATCCGTCGCTATTTTTTTACAAAATGCTTTAAAGTCTAAAAAGCCCGTCGAAAATGGGGGGCGATTTCAGCAGAAATTGGAAATGTAATTTCATCGCGAACGGTTCCTCGTAGACTACAAGAACCACGTTTACGACGACGGATAGCCAGAAGAGTTCCTTTGCTCAGACAAAAACATTTATTTTATTTATTTTTATTTTATTTTATTTTATTTCTAAAAAAAAAAATAGAACAGTAATACTAAGCCTTTAAGGCCAAAAATACGTATTACACAGCGATAAATTCCTGAGTATCCATAACAATCTTAAATCTATTTAAATAGATGTATAAATATATATAAGTATATAAGTATATATATATATAAGTAATATATATAAGTATATATGTACATATACACATATATAAACTAATATTATCATCAACTAATATAACTAATATATCATCAAGATTATCATCAAGACTAGATTGGCATTTGCAAGAAGTCATTCCATTTGGTCCGGAGGAGACGGTGAAAAAAAATGGCGAAACATTTTGTGTAGCGATGAAACAAAAATTAATGCATTTGGAAACGACTGCGCCCGGAATGTTCGAAGCCCTAAGGATAAGAATTCCATGTTCGCTTTACAAAGAAGACGGTCAGGCACGGGGCGGCAATATTATGGTCAGCGGAAGTTTCTCGTGGTCCGATACATCGAATTACCGACATTATGACCAAATTCCACTACATAGATATCTTGGAAAATACGATGTTGAACTATGCTGTGGAAAGTATGCCTGTTAGATGGACATTCCAGCAGGATAATGATTCGATGCAGAAGTATGCTTGATAAAGGATTGGTTCCAACATAATAATGTTGCCCTTATTGACTGCCCAAGTCAATCTCCGGACTTAAATCCAATCGAAAATTTTTAGGGAGAGTAGAAACAAAGAGTTTTAAAGGAGGTTTTTAAAAAAAGGGTCAGTTATAGAATTTTGATAAAAAAAAGGTATGAAATACCAGCAGAAACCTGCAGTAAGCGTTATTGCCAGCATGCCAAAAAGAGTCAACAAAATAATTAAAAATAAAGGTGGCTATACCGACTTTTAACGAAACTCAGCCAATTTAGCAGAAAAAACTTGATGTTTTTACTTATTTCAACTAAATGTACTTATTACCATGTTTTTTGATTAATTTCTTACTTTTTGAAAAATACTAAATTTAGTCTTTGTTCTTTTTATTCTTTTACTATTTATTTTATTTCCAATGTTATAACAAAAGAAATTAGTATTTGTTTTTCTTTTAATTTAAATAAATTCTCGTCTACGAGCCTTTAAAAAGAATATAGGGTGTACTTATTTTTTTGATCATATGTACTTAATAAGTGAAATAGACTGTCATTGTAGGTCATATTTTTCTGCTATTAAGATACGTAAATTTTTTATTATAACATTAGTATTGTAGTTTTACAATGTATCCCTTATTGAATTATGGAGAAGATGTGTTGCAATATTGTAATTTAATCAAATCGACGTTAAGGATTAAAATTGGAATCCTGAATAAAAATATATTAAAAATTAAAAAAAAAAAACTTAATGAAAATATTTAATGGGCGCTCAAAGTGAAGGTAATTTGAACAATTCCAAAACATGTACCCCTTTTATCTTTTCTTTAAATGCAAAAAAATAAAAAGTTAAAAATTAAAAAAAAAACAATTAAAAAGAAATGTGAACGAAGGTTTGAGATTGCTCTTAAAAAATACAAATAAATGCAAATGGTATTAAGGAATATAAAACGAAAAAAAAATAATATCAAAAAGTATTACATTTAAAAAAATATTGCTAAAATACAAAGTTTTCGAAATTCAAAAAAAAACAACAATTTTTATAATTACATCTTATACAGAATTAAAAATACGTGAAAATAAAAAAAAGCTTAATCTATTTAAGCCATGCTACGTTCTGTGCAAAGATAGTAGCGCCGCAGTCAGTCACATTAAATAAGAAGCTAATTCAGACAGAAGCAAATATTGCATTTAGTGGGACCAATACCAATATAAGGCAAATAATCCACACTCCATATACGCTAATTCCAAACTAGTAATGCAAAAGTGGTTCCTATCGATTTCGCCATTCCACATGGTAAGTAAAAAGACAGCGTGGAGATTTTGAACGATTTTCCAACCTAAACCATGAAATGACAAAATATTGGTATTCGTGTCCACAAGCCATCCAGCCAGCCAACAAACGGTCCAGTCTTTGTCATATGATTTGGTCCTAAAACCCCAATTTTATGAAAACCATCCAACCACTTTATTGTTAAGGGTGTACGAATCAAGAACACTGTAAACATTCCCAACTGATTTGGTGAAAACTGGCAAAGATTTAAGTAAAAAATTAAGAATAACAAAATTGGCATGTAAGGTTAAAATTGGTAGGTCCATCCGATAGTTCTTTGGCAGCTTTAGAAATATTATTTTTTCTTTTTTTTCTTTTTTTTGTAAACCATTATAAGTTTTCCAAATATAATAAACTTGTATAGAATACAATAATCTGTATATCTTCTATCTTTTTCTATCTATATACATAAAAATCAATTGCTGTGCGTTAGTCTCGCTAAAGCTCGAGAACGGTTGGACCGATTTGGCTCATTTTGGTCTTAAATTATTGGTAGAGTATTCCGGAAGGTTTAAAAGGTTGTATTTGAAGTGATAGATGGCTTTGGAGATGAGATTTTTGCAAATAATTTTTTTTACCACATTAACATCTTGAAGGCAAAACAACGTTTGCCGGGTCAGCTAGTTTGAAATAAAAAGGCAGTATGAGCCGATATTTAGGGGTGGCTTATCAATACAATAACAAACCCCCAACGTATATAAACAACAAGCGCACACCCTCGGCACCAGAATTTCATATCGGCTTCAAACTCCGATACTGAGCTAAGGATATCCAAATTTCGGGTATTTGCACTTTGGATGTTAATTGCGGAATATCTCAGATTTCACAAAACGTAAAACTAATTTCGAAAAAAAGTGTATATTCTGACATTCCAAGTCAGCAACGATACGTGCGGCAATCCGTTTGTCGAGTTGACATTTACACATTTGTGGCTTATTGGAAAGAGGGAACCCAGCAACTATTTAATAACAATAAAAATAATGCTCACATTAATGTCATTCCTTCTCTGCTTACAAACGCATAACTTACAGCTATTACATGCACTCACCTCCTCTAGCACAGCTATCGTTTGACGACAATCCGGCATCCGGGAAGCAAACGTCGATGTGGTTGGTGAATTGTAATCATCTCGAGTTTCTTCCACAAACTCCGCAATACCAATAAGTGCAGGCGGCATTTTTTACAGCACGATCTTTTACGGGGCAATCTCTATAGCGAGTGCCACCGCAGGGTGTCCGAGACAAACAACAATTGGATAAAACAATAGGTATATGCCCCAACAATGGCCAAAAAGAAAATGTTCAAATGTTCCGATTGCGGCGACGTTGAACAGAAGATGAAAGTAACGCAATGTTGAAAAGTTAAAACAGCTGTGTGTAATACACACGGCCTTCACGAATTCAAACACAAACTCACGCACGTACGGTACTGTCAATGACTACGTCAAATTGGCAATCCAGAACAATAGAAATATCATTGCAACAATCTGTAACTAAATTGATTACCAGGGCGAACGAAGCAACAATAGCAACAATGTAACAGTGCTTTGTGACGTCTGTGTTGGTTGCAGTACGCTTGTTTACATAGATGACACTAACAACACCAACAACAACAACCGCAGTAAAAAACTGCAGTGTTTGTTTATCACAAATACGCGTTGATTGTATTAGTAGAAAAATCGCGCTTTGCGTTTTTTGTTTTGTTTGAGAGCCAACACGACGCGAGAGAGATTGAGCACAGCCACTGAGTGAATGTTACACTGACGACACAGCAACCGCAGCAATGTTTATTACAAAATGCAAAAACAACAACAGCAGAAATTACGTATGTTTAATAACGAAACACTACAATCACAAGAATAAAAAAAAACTCAAAGTGATGACAAACAACAAATGACACTTAAAAAGGTATACACTATTAAAAAACACACACAATTATGAAGACGTTAACGGTGATAAAGATTGTGATGTTATTTATCAAACTTATTGAGTTTGGTTTTTTTTTGCAAAGAGATTTAACTGTCTGTTTCAATGTGATTTATTTTTATTGTTGCCGCTTTCTGCTGCTGCCAGGTACCGAATATTTTAAACCTGTAAAATATTCTACTGGATATTGTTTGGTTATTCTTAAATTATCAATGTGTAATCTCACTTATTATGATTTCATTATTTTTTATCATTATTAGACATTTTACACTTTTGCATGCATGCAGTATTTGTGGTATGAAAAGGTTCTCTCTTTAGAACGCAATTTTACGTTTTCATCATCATATTACTCAGAGGCCTTAGTAGTAACAGTAGGAAAGACGAAAACGACGTCGTTGGCTTTTATTTATTTGCCACAATTGATGACTGCTACTGCCACTACCATTTGAGTTGCTTCTAGTAGAGCTTCTGCCTTCGATGTTTGTTGTATATTGGTTTCTATTACTGATGTTATACCCTTTGTTGTTGTTACTGTTGTTGACACTGTGGTAGTTGTAGCAGCAACACCCATTTTCTGCCTCCACTTTAGTCCTTTTAAAAATTGTCTTCTAACAAAGAAATTATTGCCGCATCTCCTCGTTATGTAGCCACTTTTTTCACCTATACGGCTTATTTAATTCACATATTTTCGTATTTTGTATATTATTTCTCCATTTCTGCGGAGAAAAAACCACTTCAACATACGAAGCCTCAGCAAATCTTGGCAAACAAATCACCTTTTCACTTCATTATTTACGTTTTCAATCTTTATATTTCACAGCATTTTTATTTTAACACATATATGTTTTTTGCCGAATTATTTCATTTTTTATATTTATTTATGATTTTTCAATTGGAGGAAAAATGTTTTCTTCGCACATAAAGCTATGTTCCTTTAGATCGTTTAGCTTTTCGCTGTTGTTGCGCACAATTTGGAAATGATTAAAAAAGGGAGAAGAAGAATGAAAATTCCTCTCAAATATGGCAGTGTTGAAAAGTGTTGAGGTTACCCAGTTTTGACATTGGCTGTCAAATTGGCTTTTTGGGGTTGCTGTAGTTTTTCTTCACCACAAACACTTAAATAAGTTTGACAAACGGATTCTCATAACGGATTGCTCATATACCAACGAAAAAATATTATAATCTCGATTTAAATGTTAAAGTGGGTTGAAATGTTACAGAGGCTTTACTGATCACCTTTTTGGTTTTCTGCTTTGGGTTTCTCATACATCATTAAATCCAAAAAGTGGCAATTTTAAATAAATAAACAAATAATGTCATTTTAGAGCTAACAAAAAATAACACCATAAAATGGATAAGATTAATAATGACTTGGTCTATGTCTTTAAAGTGTTTTTACTTTAATCAAATAATCTTGAACACTAAGAAATACAAACGGGATGAAAAATACGAATGTATCAATGTATATGAAAAATTATATAATTTTATCAGAGATTTTACGTCGAATTCATGAAAGTCAATGAAAGAACTTAATTTATTGTTCGCGCTAACAAAAGTTTTTTTTTTTTTTTTTTTGATTTGGAAAAAAATTAACTTAACAAACGCTGCTACATACTATATACTAAAAAGATTGTTAAGACCACTCCCAGAATATTCAACTGTAATGTATGTAGTCTCTTTCCCTCCTTATCTATACATAGAAAGTTTCTAGAATTATGTTTATCATAGTAAGTTGTTTGTTTCTTCTGCGAGTTTCTGTTTTCCACGACTTTTTGTTTTCCACGATTCTAAAGTACCAATTAATATCATCATTCTAAAAGGGCTCTCGCAAGCTTGTCTGCATACAATGTAGAGTAAACCAAAATATTTCATTGAAAATACAATATTTGCTTTATTTAATTTTGCATCTTTTTGTACGACATTCAGATTACCAGCAAAATTTTTACCTTCGCTTTGATATGATGTTATTCTTACTGCCAACTTTAAATATTTTAGCAATGTTGTTTGAAAAATTAAATCAATGTTTTTGAACATCGTATTTTTTTGTAAATTGCTCAATTAATAAATTAATAAATTTTTTTTTGTTTGTTTTTTGCAATTGAAAACAAATCGTTACAATTTTCAAAATACCTGCAAAACGTCTAAAACTGAAGCTTGTAAATTGAGCCTACAAAATTCCAAACTTTGACTTTTTTATTGTTATTTAAAATATTTTGTTATTTGTTACTATTTTTGTTATTTATTTTTGGCGACATACAACATTTTTAACACTCGTTTAAATATTCCATTTAAAACACAAGCTTTGTGTGAACATTTCAATAATCCAGGAGTGTGTCATTTATTGCCTTAATAGTTGTTCATTGTTGGCGATTCGGTTGTGTTGAGCGCTACATATTAGTATTGTTGGAAAGCTTGGTAACTCTATGCGCAAGTATGACATTCTGAAAGAAAAAAAGCACCACACGCTTTGTCGGTGGTCTGTTGATAAAATTTTACAATTTAAAAGGAAATTCGCATAAAAACGAAAGAGTAAAACTGATCTTAATTATGGCTGGGAAGAGACAAGCAACGTCAGTTTTGAACCATGATAATTGGGACCGTGAAGAAGAACCAGAGGAGCGGGGCACGTTTAAGACGGCCAATGAAGACGAGTTGAAGAATCGCGTTATCAAAAAAGCCAGGCGCAAAATCGCAACCGGCACAACTGATGCTGCCGATGGTGGCAGTGAAACTAAAAGTGTGTTTAGCAGTTTCTCTGGATTTGGGAAACCCGCTGCAGCAGCAACGGCAGGATCGCCATTTTCTTTCTTGGCGAAGATTAAAGCGACCGACGCGGGAGAAACTAGCTCCACAGGAGTTAGCACGGCAACAACCAGTGCTACACCGACTTTTTCATTCGGCAACGCTGCGACAAAAACTACAGCTAGTTCAAGTGAGGTCGCGAAAAGCACTGATAGTCCAAAGACTACATTCTCATTTGGAGGTTTTAATGCGTCTTCATCAACGGCAGTCAAGGCTGCAACTGCTACTGCACCAACATTTTCGTTTGGCAGCTCATCCACGACTGTCGCCAAAGACGATAAAAACTCTTCTAGTGATAAGACTACAGTATACTTCTCCAAACTTAAAGGCCTTAATCAGGCAATCAGTGAATGGATCAAGACACATGTGGACAAGAATCCTTTATGCATCCTGACACCGATCTTTAACGACTATGAAAAATACTTGAAAGAATTAGACGAGGAGAAATGCAAAGCTGAAGCAACCGACACAAACGACAAGAAAGTCACGAATTCCACCACAAACACTGGAGCCCCGATTTTCAAGTTATCCGAATCAAAGCCAACAGGCACAACAGCCTCTAGCACAACGTCTACATTTTCTTTTTTATCAAGTACAGCATCTTCGACCTCAAGCTCTGAGCCGGCAGCCAAAACAAATGGTTTCAGTTTTGGCCTAAAGAAACCAGATGAGACAAAGGATGATAAATCGGCATCGTCGCTATCGACCAGTGGTTTTTCATTTGGGCTAAAGCCGACAACAGACGCATCGTCGACAGCTACCTCAGGTTTCACTTTCGGCAAACCAGCTTCTACCAGCGATGAGGGATCGGCACCCAAGCCCCTCTCTTTCGTCCCTGGTGGTACACCTTTCTCGTTCGGCAACATTAAACCTCCCGATGCTCCAACGTCCACCGAAAACGACGACGAAGATGAAGAACCTCCAAAGAATGACTTCAAACAGGTGGTAGAAGACGATGCCATCTACTCTAAGAAATGTAAAGTATACGTAAAGAAAGATGGAAATTTCGTAGATAAAGGAGTGGGCACACTATATTTGAAGCCGGTTGAGTCCAGTGGCAAAACCCAAATGCTCGTTCGTGCCGACACAAACTTGGGCAACATTCTCGTTAATATGATCCTAAGTTCGGCCATTCCGTCACAACGTATGGGCAAGAATAACGTAATGTTAGTTTGCCTTCCCACACCGGATGTAGAGAAACCTACACCAATGCTGTTACGCGTGAAAACAGGCGAGGAGGCCGATGAGTTGTTGGAAACTATTGAAAAATACAAAAAGTAGGATATCGTAAAAAGGGAGAGAAATTCGAAAAAGGACTGTAAGGAAAAAGTGGTGAAGAGAGTTCACATATTAATTTTAGAAGTATTTTGATGTTATTCTATTTCGTAGGTAAATAAATGAAAGAAATCAAATAAACAACCAACGAAATCTGCTTTTTTACAATATTTTTTAGGGTTTAAATTTTAATACTAGATAATCAGTTGATTCACTATCTGATTTCCAATTAAAGGTTTCCGCTTGGAAAGTGGGATAACATTTTAAATATTTCCTTTCTGGTCTCAAATCAACGACACTCAAATGTTCCAATTAGAAACCTTGGTAAACCTTCTGCACCTTCCAGACTACGGAGGAGCGACTTTGCAGTCTCATAAAAAGCACGATGATGATAATTTGATTAGTGTTTTCCTTTTAAGTCTTAATTTTTTCTCTTTTTTTCCATACCACACAATTATCATCTCTTGAAGGAACAAATGCCAGCCAAAAGTGTATTACATGTAACGACATATCGTGTAATATACAGTTTTCAAAGCCAAATCTGTGATTTCAAGAAAAGTTTTGTAAAGATCGGTTAACAATCATGATACAATCTAGCATGTACGAACGTCAAAGATAAAGATTCTCATCATAGAAAAATCAAATGCGCCAAAATTTCCCGGAAATGAAATTCTCTTTTCACAGCCACACTTGCAAGAACAATCTTACATTTTATATGGCATAAAAAGTTAGTTAATATTGACTATAATTTGTATACATGCGAAAGATTCCACAACATGCCACCTCTTGCAACCGACTACACACAATATTGCCAAAACTAGAGAAACATAGGTACTTTTATGGTTTATGACAATAAAGAAGGTAAGCTTTGTCAAATTTTACGTTCGAAAAACTACCTACATTATTAGGCAATTTTCTGAAATTATCTAGAACAGTTAAGCTGTCATATTAGGCGAAATGCCGTACTGTATTTCTTCTGCAAGTTTCAAATTCGCGAGCTGATACCAAACCTAAAGAACTTTTTATTATTCAGCTAAATTTATAAAAAGGCATTAAGTATAGCAATATAATTCAATTTTAACTACCCTACTTTCCTGGAAAATGTCTATAAATAAATTTTTCGTACCAATTGACAGATACGTAAAGAAATGTGTGTATGAGAACACTTTTCTAAATGAAAACTGGATATAAAATCATTCGAAGATAATTTCCTGTAAATGTCTATGGTAAATCATAAATACTATGAAGCTAAGAGTTTATGGCCTCTTAGCACTTTTCAACATACAATTATCCAGAAACAATCTTTTTTTATGAATGCGTGAATTCTTATGAATCCGTGAATTATTTTTCTACGTCAGCAAAGCTGTGACGAGTAATCCCAGCACAAGGGAATGCAGAGATTTTCGAATTAGGAGCTTTAAAAACAAGACGACATTTCAGGTAAAACCGAAGACGACGGACGAATCATTGACAACAACCTATTGACTCCTATCATATAGATATGATGAAATCAATCGACAGGTATTAACGTCGAAATTTAAATTGGTATATAACATATCTAACAAAACACCATAATCAATCAATAATCTAAATCCAAGGACAATAGCTCATAAACCTTTTGATCATACACTTCTTTCTTTATGGTATCAGTAACACCTATAAATAGTCCAGTGGTACTTCTCTAATCTCGAAATCCACATTGACAGTCATTCAGCAATGACTCACTTTCAATGAAACGCAATAGCTGACACTTCAAAATGTGCTCCAAAATCTTTGACAATATGGGAATTAAAGAAATTGGTTCCAAATTTTTGAAATGACTAGAGTGACTAATGTATTAAGTGTAATATACAAAAGTATTTTAGCCAATTGGATTCCCTTTTTCGTTGCAAAATTTTAAAATTTCTATTTGCAATTTCTAATACGACAATTA
>JAHXMU010000451.1:342091-381084 GCA_019455685.1 Philornis downsi | reverse complement strand
CTTTGCAGAAACAAAATCGGTTCACGCATTCCAGAGAACATCAATTACTAACACAATGATAATTATTTTTATATATATAGAAGAAGATATATATACATTTAATGATTAATACATATATTTAAAAAATTTTCCAGGCTGCTGATAAGTTTTGTCCTAAAAAAACCCCAGTTCTAGTAGAACATGCTTAATTGTCGTGGAATGCTCTTTTTGTATAGAAAAAAAAAATTTCATTTCATCTCATTTATTTAGTCTATGGATATTTAAGTTTCCTTACAGACCAGCAATAGTACATAGATAAATACGATTTAAATACTTAAACTGAATAAAATGTTTTTGAACTTATCTCGAGATAGAGTATAATCAATTGAATTACATATCGAGTTATAAAGTCTCATAGATCTACGGAGATTCCAATTACGAGTATAATTACAGTAATTAAACAACTTCACTTAACTTTGGTTTGATGAAAATATTTCCTTAAAAGCAAACGACACAATAAAAGACGGCTCTGACAGAATTAACCATAGTTGTGGATAACAATGTGCATGCATACTAGACATTTGCCATTTTTATCACATTAGTTCAAATATGTTAAACAAATCTGTCAATTTGTCATAAGCTTAATGAGCGCTTCTTGATTTTAAATAACAGACTAAAAATTGTGGATTATTTGCTTGATTTGTTTAATAAATTTATTGTTTTTGCCGTTTCATCCAATTTCCAATGAATTCATTGGGAATTGTAATTCATAGGAATTTGAATGACATTCATCTTAAATCCATTCGAAATCGATGATTTCTGCAAGACGCTAAAAGTTAAGGTGGCCGGCAGAACATCATTGTAATATCATCGGCTTGGAACTAGTTGCCGTGGACGTGTTGCAATGTGTTTGCATACGTGTGAAAGGCAGTGAACACTATCCTTTTACGGTGGTAATTATTTCTATCTCTTGCTCTCTTTCGCACTGTCAGCCCAGAAATTTTCAAAACGATTGTATGCAATCTTTGGCTAACTGTATATGAAATACATACTGCAAGCAGAAATTCGTACTTAGGTAGCGCAAAATAATGTGCAGCAAAGGTGTACCATGGCATGAGCACAACAACAACTTCAGAACCTTGTTTATGCCGTCTATACGGCCGATATCACCACCTTGTGTACGCATCTTATGTACAATGATTTATTGTAAAACAGACATTCGATGTCGCCATCATCAAATGTGTGGAAAACCATGTCATTCGTATTCAAAATACCAGTATTATATATATTTAAAAAACCGGTATTACATATATTCGAAATACATATCAAACAGGTTTTTAACACATCCCAAACCGTTACAACACTTGAGTCGTTAAGGCATCTACAACGTAAATGCAGCTGTTCCAGGTAAATTCCCATCAATACAATTTTTTTTGCTTTCATAGTTCCGAATTTAAACTATTCGATTTACATCTTTTACGTTTATGTTACCATCTTTTTACTGGTTCTGGTATATGTGATTACTTACCGATAATCAGAAATTTTTATAAATCAAAATATTTCGCACTTTGGAATAAAATTTTATTAACTCTGAAATTTCAATACAGTTGTTTCAAGTAATAAAAATAGAATACATTTTCTTAACATTCAGTGATATCGAAAGATTTTCGTCTACTAATAGTAGTTAAAACCCACCAATTATTTCTAAAAAAAACTCACACTTGGTAGAAGAAGAAACCTCATTTGTTCGCACTTCTGAAATGTATAAAATAACGAAACTTTATTCCTCGAGGAATGGGAGGCACAGGTCGCAACTTCTTCAATTAAAAACATACGCTGTCAAAATGAAAAAGTAATGGAGACGATTATTTTTAATTAATATTTGGTATGATTTCATTACAATTGGTAATTGTAATGTAACCAATTATATATAATTGATCTTAAACCGTTACCGTTGACTAATCACAATTGAACGAATTCCATTACATCTGGTTTCAAATACTTAGGTGGCAATTAGAATAGACATCCTTATCTACTATATGCCGCCGCAGGTAGAAAATAATTCCAAGCGCTTCGGTCTTCTGCGCTTCTTCCCGATAGTATTTCAAAAGCCTGATCCTTCCAATGAAATTTTCATGCTGGAGCATTTGAGTCCGCCCGTACAACATGATCCACCCAATGCAATCGCTGTATATTGACATCGTCGACATCGTTGATGTCGATATATGACGTTGATGATGACGGGTCCATATATTTTCCGGGGTATTTTCCTCTCTAAGACTCCCAGTACAGCACTGATTTATCTGCTTGTCATAACACAGTATTCTCCGCCATACAGCGAAACCGGCACAACATCTGTTAGCAAGCAATACTCTCTTCTTTACCACCATGCTGGCATCGTTCGTTTTATTTACAGCGGGACCAAGGTAGATGAATTGATCCAACACTCTAAAATTACACTTGTAATCGTCTACACAGCGTCCCAAGCGAGGAGACTCAAGGTTTGTTGAAAGAAATAACTTCGTTTTGTCCTCCTTCCCAATGCTTGAGGAGGCTGCAGAAACATATCACAGTTTCGTCTGTAAGTCATAATAACATATATGGCTTTTGT
Organism: Philornis downsi; assembly: GCA_019455685.1. Taxonomy (NCBI): domain Eukaryota; kingdom Metazoa; phylum Arthropoda; class Insecta; order Diptera; family Muscidae; genus Philornis; species Philornis downsi. The sequence goes on along the minus strand of JAHXMU010000451.1, from coordinate 378,494 downwards.
TAAAGATGGTACCAGTCGTGTTAACTGCAGATTCCCCTATAATCATCTCGTCGTCGTCCTTTGGTGTAAAAAAGCTTGCTAACATTTTTGATTATCAAAATTATTCGAAAATTTCCATCAAAACAATTGTATGTTTACAATGAAAGAAGTAGGAGTAAGAGATCAAAAAAGATGATTCAGTTTTTCATTGGATTTTTTCGTTTGTCTTTATATTTACATTCTTTCAATATCATCGACGTTACACAAAAATCATTTTCGTTTTAATGTTAGAAAGCTCCTATGGCAGTGTTGCCATAGAAGTCAATGAGTGTACCAATGGTTATAAGTGTTTTCTAACATTAAAATGCAACATTTTAGCGTTTTTTATTGCTGAAATCTCAAATATCAAAAATCTCAAATTACATTTTCCTTTCATTTCCTTTTTTCTTTTTGTTGTCCTTACACATATGTATACAAGTATATCTTTTGTTTTCCCGCTTTGAAAAAAAAAAACACTATTTCAACGCTACAAACTGCTAGAGCGACACGAATCGCAAGCGACTGCTACTTAGTACCGAAAAAACTGTGAAGCAATTCTGACATGCATTTTATGGTATTAATTTCGTCAAAAGTGGAATAAACTAAAGATATATTTTTTGGTAAGTGTAAACATAGAGAAATGAAACAGTAATTTTCCAATTGAAATTTCGAAAAATGTTGAAACATATGAAAGTTGTTGAAAATGTACATATATTAATTTGCACCGATATTAGTATAAAAACATACTAGTAGAAAATCTGAAGCCATCTGTTGACAGCTTGGGTCTGGGAAATGAATAGATTTTTCAACAAGACAACGATCACGAGCATACTGTGCTCGTTGTTCAAGACTGGTTTCTTTATTAAACGCCAAAACGGCTGAACTCACCACTCCAATCACCAGACCTTAACCCAACCGAGCACATTTGGCATATCTTGGAAAAATTGATGCAAAAATACAGTATAAGAAATCGTGAAACTCTTAAAACGAATCTGATTTATGCATGCGGCAAACTTTTTCTATGAATTTTTAATTTTTTTTTGTTGAGCCGAAACAATTTTGGGGAATTTTGAAACCACAAATTGAATACCCTAGCCGTTGCATCCCCATATAAGCCCCTTTATAAAGCGAAATCTACATGTATATCGAAATCAAAATTTTCGCCCGTAGCAGTAGCTTGCTAAATTTTTGTCTATTTTAAACTTTAAGAAACGTCGGGAAAAAAATAAATATTCGTAAATATATTTAATACCATTTTAGATATGTCTTAAAATGATCCAATTATATTTCACATATTCTATAGACTAACATAATATAGTTTTTATTACCCTGCCCATATTTTCTGCTGCATTTAAAACAAACAAACGGACATAACTTTCAGTCGTTTGAAATTATATTACAATAATTTTTTTCTATTAGTTTTATTATTTTTCGGTGAAACACAAAGAAATTTGATAAAAATCTTTGATGATTTAAAAATTAAATTTCACACAATTTTCCATTTGAAATAAGTCTTTGTACTAAAATTTGATAAAGATGCAATCAATGGTTTGGAGATAATCAATGGTTTCTCTAAGAGAATTACAGAGGAAATAGTAACTCGGAGTAGAAATAATAAATACAAAATTTATCAGAAAATCTCATAAATGCTATTTAATAGGTAGGTCGTTTTCGGAAAAATACGGTTCAATGACACCTCCAGACTATAATGTTCGATTGAAAGTCCACGTTTGAGTGACCGCTTTTGTAGTAAGTTTTAACTATTTTTATGTGTTCGGCCTTTAAACGATCCGTATTCATGAACGGCAAACCTTGCACTGAATAAACAGCACTTAAAATGCCAGGCATTTAACTTGCCAGACCGACGGTTTTGAAACCACTAAATGGAAAACCCTACAATAGAATAGATTTGAAGTGTTCATTGCACTATAGGTTTGAAAATTTGCTACTGAAATGAAGACAATAGAATAATTACACTTTTTGTTTTTATTTTGCAAAAAGAATATTGCTGCAAAAGTGCTAATTCCGCTTATTTAATACTTAACCATCACTGGAATATTACCCCTTAAAAATTGTTTGGTCAAATACTTTTATAGAATGATTTATTATATGCTTTATCAAGTGAAATTATAATAATAAACTCTTAAAAATTCCCTACGAAAAGAAATTGTGAACTCTGCTATGGACTCTAACACAATTATTCTCAATTTAGGGAAATTCGAGACATTATTTGTAAAGTACCTTGTAAACTTGATGTCATTATACGTTTATCATTAGAAGACAGAAAATGATAGCATTTCTGTCTTTGATTCCTGAATAATGGCATCAGGTTACAAGATATTTTATAAAATATGTCTCTTTTTTTTGTGAATTATGAGGAATGAACACTTTTTAAAATTTGCTAAAGACTAAATTTTAATTTCTTTGTTTAGTTATTTGGTTACAAAATGTCTTATATTTTTTCTATATGTATTCATATAAATTTAGACATTGAACAAAAAGTGTAATTGTAGATGCACAAATTTGCTAAAAAAAAATAATAATACACTGAGAAAAAACAATTTAGTCTAAAGTGATTGTTATCTGCTTTAATAAACTAATTATGCAACGTATTATTATTTTACTATAAATTAAGAAATGTATTGTTTTGGTTATAAGACATTGGTTCTCATTAAAGTCGACTTTCAGAGCACTTGAATTCTATAGGTATTTTGTGAAAAATGGAGCCGTCATATTGGAATGGAAACTTAACCAAGTTATCCATAAATATGGTTAAATTTGCCAGAACCCCTTTAAGGGGGTCAACTAATTGATTTCACAGATTTAATATTATTTGAACAAATTGACCAATATTTTGTATAAAACTTAAGCACAATATCCACACAAGCATTCCCTTATTACGCATAAAAGAGTTTCCGGGCGCCGACCATACTCTATCGAAAAATTTAAACGGACGGCAGCTGAATTGCGGTTCAAAAACATTTAACTATAATCAGCAGAAAGAGCTTTAATATTACTACTACAAAAAATTAAATTAAAGCAAAGCCCTCAATTAAACCGCATGTTAATTTGAACTATTGGAACTATTAGACGATAATACGGAACGAAAAGATGTGATGGTAATACTACGTAAATTTCAGGTCATTAGCTGTATTACCGCAAACGATTTGAAGTTTATAATAATTGGGTATTCGGATATATTATATTGATTGAGTGATTTTTTTTCTCCAATGATACTTTCATTAGTGCTGTGCATCTGAATTTGACTTTTTCTATAGTTTAAACTCAACAAATCACCAGACAAATTTGAAAAAAAAAATGAAATATTTGGCAAACTAATGTTAGAACTTTATTATACATTTATTTTAAAATTACATTCTAGAAAGGTCTAATTATATGCCACAAATTTTCATTTAGTTCCATTTACGTTTCGGGAATTCTCGAGTTAAATGCTTACTTATATTTATTTTGTATATCCTGCCATTATTTTCCGCTGCAGTTCAAAACATTGAAATTACTCGTATATCGCAATGTTCTTTCAGTAATTTTAAAATCACCTTAAATGTTATACTTTGAAAGCATTTGGAAACAATTTGGATAAATTTGTATACTAATCAGTTTACAATTTTCAAAATAATTAACATATTTAGATTCAGACATATTTAACCCTTTGTTTGCCAATTTGCTTAAATGTTTATATTAAATATTTGCCAATATTTGAAAATAGCGCTAAATCTGCCAGACCGGCCACCGCCTTTAGTGGGATGATGGATGACACATTAACAGATCAGTTTTATGGATTATTTGGTTCGATCATTATATGAACGCCAATAAATAAATAAATAAAATAAAAATATATTATATTAAATTTAATCTTTAGAAAATTTTGAGGGAACACTCCCTCATAATTAAAAGAAACATTGTTTGTAAAATATCTTCTATAAACTTGATGTCATTATTATTTCATCATCAGAAGGTTATCTTCCAACTTCCCCAAATTTAAAACAATTCTTGACGGACCGTATCAAGGCTCACAGTTTCTTTTCGTGGAAAATTAATGACAGCTGGACATAATTTCACTTATATGATTGTTTTTTTTTTTTTTTTTATCCTGTTTGCCTTGCCCAGCAACAGTGATGCAAATTCCTCTGCATTGTTTATTTGGCAAACAAAGAAGTCTATAATGAGGCCGGCACCATCTGTCTGCATAATTCTTCAGATATATTTCAGTTAATTTACAAAATTGTAATTCTAAAGCCAAATTATGAAACTCGTATTTAAAAAATTTGTTTAAAAAGTCATTCAGATTAAGATTACAATACATCTGTCAATATTTAAGTTGTGACTTTATGTTGCAAAAATGTAATGAAAGTAACGAGTTAATTTATTAATATTATGATGGTTATGCAAGAAATTATCGATATTTTGACATCATTGGCAAACTTTATAATCTCAAATCTCTTTATAAAGTATTTTTTTAATTGCTGTAAGCGATGTGAAGTTTTGGATTATTTCTGTTCAAGAGTTCGCCATGTCTTTGAAGCAATGATTCAATGAAATGGGTTTTAAGCTATCTCTAACCGTGGTTTTAGATATTCTCAATGGCTTAAGATTCTGCCAATATTAGAAATCAATTTATTTATCAATCAATCAAATTATTTATTAAGAATTTAAGTGGTTTAAACCATCCAATCTAGAGATACTTATGCCGACTATAAGAACAACTCCAACCACGATCGTCAAGACTCAAACGTACTTTTTTCTTGTAGAGCGGTTGTTTTGTTATAATTAAATCTCTATCAAACAATAATACTTTCCCATATATGATAAAAGTTACAGATATCGTCACAATTTTTTCCAGAAATTTTGGATTTGTTCACTTTCGTAAGAATCCGTTGAAAACTTGTAAAGAAAGTGTGATTTTTTGTGCATATTTCAAAAACCACATGGAGTCGATGAATTCTTGGCCGAAAGTTTAATAATTGCAAAAGATGCTTGGTAATAATATCTTTTCAAAAATGTTTTTTTGTAGTACTTATAATTATTATAATACAATGTTTTCTTCTATATGATTAAACGTCTTTCTCATTTAGAGCATGTTCGCTAAATCAGTAAAGACAAAGTTCGAAAGTAATTTATCGCTGTTAATGGTTTACTAATTTTCAATTTTTTCAAGTCAGACAAGAGTTTTCATTCAGTAGAATTTCTTTTTCTGAGGTACAGATTTATTTGCCTAAAATTAGCTACAAATTCGTCCTCAGATAGCGCAAAATAATGTGCAGCAAAAGTGTATCATGGTATGAGTACAACAACAACTTCAGAACCTTGTTTATGCCGTATATACGGCCGATATCACCACCTTGTGTACGCATTTTGTGTGCGTAACACATTGAGAGCTATAAATAATTGGTTAAATGAAAAAAGCCTTTATATTAATTGTAGCAAAAATAAAGCTATGTTTTTTGTCTCCTCGTTTCAATCTTTTCAGAATTATGACATCAACATTAATGGAAACAGTATTGAGTTTGTAGATGAAATGAAGTGCCCCGGCATAACACTTGATAAACCACTTGATTTCCGTGCTCATATTGATTCTACCTATATATTTCCAAAAATACTTTTTGCTCTGCGGAAGTTGTACAATATGAATATATTACTTCCAATTCATATTAAAGAGAGGTTAGCTCATGGCTTACTGATGTCTCATATAAATTATGGTATTGAAGTTTTTTCGGAAACAAATCTTGGTTGCCCTAGGAAAATTGAGAGGATTCTTAATATGGTAGTGAGGTTATGTGTATAGTTTGAGGCGCTGTGACCATATGTCACAATATGCTATACGTGTTCGTTTTAGGAATTATATTGAATTTCGAATCACTAAATCATTTTATAAATTGGTAATATCTGCTTCACCACCTTTACTGCGAAGTAGATTCAAGTTCTCTAGATCAACCAGAAATCCACAACTTTTAATTCCTCTTATATCAGGCTCTTCTATATTCTTAAAATCATTTAAAGTGCGCGTTTACAAAGCTTGGAATCGGCTCCCTCTGCATCTACGAAGTTTTGGTTATTCAAATCAAGTTTTCCAACACAAATATATTAGATTTGCATTAAGTGAACTTCAATAGCCTATTTTATATTATGAACTCATTATCGACACTTGGTTTTTCTTTTTTATTTGCGTTATAATAGTGTTTGGTTTGAGAATCCTAATATAAACTTTGCTATTAACATTTGGATTTATATCATTTTAACTTTATGTTATTATTATTATTTTTTTCAATATTTAATATTGCATTAGAGAATTTTGTATTTTATTTATGATGTTATATAATTGGCCTTTTTGGCTTTCCTGCATCATGATGTATGTATTAATAAAATGAAATAAATTAAATGATTTATTGTAAAATAGATATATTCGATTTCGCCAGCATCAAATGTATGAAAACCACATCATTTGTATTCAAAATGCCAATATTATATGTATTTGAAAAACCGGTATTATATGCATTCGAATTACCGGTATTATATGTATTCGAAATACATATTAAACAGATTTCTAACACAATCTCAAACCGTTACAACACTCGCGTCGCTACGGCATCTACAACGCTGTTACAGGTAAATTCGCATCAATACAATTTTGTTTCTGCACTCATACTTCCGAGTAATTTGCCGAATTCAAACTATTCGATTTTCATCTTTTACGTTTATGTTATCATCTTTATACTGGTTCTGGTATATGTGATTACTTATCGATAATCAGAAATTTTTATAAATCGGAATATTTCGCACTTTGGAATAAAATTTTACTAACTGAAATTTCAATACAGTTGATGCAAATAATAAAAATAGAATACAATTCATTAACATTCAGTGATATCGAAAGATTTTCGTCTACTAGTGAATAGTAATGAAAACCCACCAATTATTTCTGCAAAAAAAAACTACTCACACTTGGTAGAAGAGAAACCTCATTTGTTCGTACTTCTGAAATGTATGAACTAACGAAACCTTATTCCTCGAGGAATGAGAGGCACAGGTCGCAACTTTCTCAATTAAAAACATACGCTGTCAAAATGAAGATTTGGTATGATTTCATTACATAAGTGTTTTCTAACATTAAAACGCAACATTTTAGCGTTTTTTATTGCTGAAATCTCAATTATCAAAAATCTCAAATCAAATTACATTTTCCTTTCATTTCCTTTTATCCTTTTGTTGTCCTTACACATACACATATATTCGTACAAATATATCTTTTGTTTTCCCGCTATTGAAAAAACACTATTTCAACGCTACAAACTGCTAGAGCGACACGAATCGCAAGCGACTGCTACTTAGTACCGAAAAAACTGTGGATCGGTTCCGACATGCATTTTATGGTATTCATTTCGTCAAAAGTGGAATAAACAGAAAATAAAAAGAAAACATAAGAAGTAAAAACAAAAAAGAAATTTTAAAATTGAAATTTCAAAAAATTTTAATGTTAATGTTAGGCGACAGCGACAAGAAAAATAATATATGTATGTACAATAAATAGTATTGTCATTATATAAAATGTATATTAATATGAACCGATATCAGTATAAAAACATATTAGAAGAAAATCTGAAGCCATCTGTTGACAGCTTGGGTCTGGGAAATCAATAGATTTTTCAACAAGACATCGACCACGAGCGTACTGCGCACGTTGTTCGACATTGGCTTCTTTGTCAAACGGCAAAACGGCTGAACTCACCACTCCAATCACCAGACCGGAGCACTTTTGGCATGTCTTGGAAAAATTGATGCGAAAATGTAGTAAAAGAAATCGTGAAACTCTTAAAACGTACCTAATTTATGTATGCGGCAAAATTTTCTTCTATGAATTTTCCTTTTTTTGTTATGCTTATGAATTAACATTTTGTTTTGCAAATAAACTTATATGTCGTCACCTTAAATAATGACACTAAAAAATTTGTAATCAAAGAGAGCCGAAACAATTTTGGGGAATTTTTAAATCACAAATTAAATATCCTCGCTATGGGATCGCCATATAAGCCCCTTCCTAAAGCGAAACCTATATTAACAGTTCCAAGCCGATCCAAAATCTTCGCCCGTATAGGTAGCTTCTTACTTTTTTGTCTATTTTAAACTTTAAGAAACGTTGAAAGAAAATTTAAATATTCGTAAATTTATTTAAGACCATTTTAGATATGTCTTAAAATGATCCAATTATATTTCATATATTCTACAGACTAACATAATATAGTTTTTATTACCCTGCCCATATTTTCTGCTGCATTTAAAACAAACAAACGTACATCAGTTTCAGTCGTTTGAAGTTATATCACAATAATCTTTTTGTATAAGTTTTATTGTTTTTCGGAGAAACACAAAGAAATTTGATAAAAAAAAATCATTGATGATTTAAAGATTAAATTTCACACAATAAAGATGCAATCAGTGGCTTGGAGATAATCAATGCTTTCTCTAAGAGAATTACAGAGGAAATAATAATTCGGAGTAGAAATAATAAATAATAAATTTCTCTGGAAATATCATGAATAGTTTCTAATTTAATGATGAGCTGAAATTCAAGACAAAGAATTAGACAGTTAGAAATATTTTCTCAATCAGTCAAGTCAAATCAAATTTAAAATGTGCCACCTTCATTCATAGGTATGTTTTATCTTTTAGTTCATCAATGATATCTAACAAATTTCTGTTACAAAGTTTGGCAACAAAGATAGAATTGAATAACACCTGTTTTCGTGGGTATGGAGGGTTTGCTCAAGAGGTTTTAGAGAAATGATAACGCCAAAGCACGTAGGAATTAAATTCGGGTTTTATGTGTCTGCAAATATATTTCACCTTCAGGGCCACAATAAATAAATTATTGATGATAGTTGGGTAAAAATGACAGTATATTTCTTTTCCAATGATTCTTTTCCTCTATACAATAACTGAGAATTACTTGGCTTGAACTGACTTATATCGTTATAAGTAAAGATCGATAAGCCTCCGTTTATTAACGAAACATACTGCTAGAATACTGTTTGAGTGATTAATCTAAACAAGAGAAGAAAATACTCAGAATACAGGAAGGAATATAAAATTAGGACTATTTTAAATTAATGTTGGGTTCGGATTCAAACAACACCATTATATTTGCAATATTTACTTATTATTTTCATTATATTGCATTTTTGCAGAGTAAAGCCACAGGTCAAATGTTGACTGCAATTTTTTATTTGGAATGATTTTTCAAAAGAATTTCTTAAATACGAACTTCATAATTTAGTTATCACAAAAAAAGCAAAAAAAAAAAATTGGATTTTAAAATGGGTTTGAAATTCGATTCCAAAATGCCTTGCAATGATAAATGAATAATGAGATCAGGTTTACAAGGTATTTTACAAAAGATATCTTTTTTTGTGAATTATGGGAATGAACGCTATTCAAAATGTCCAAAAGACTAAATTTGATAAAATATATGCTTATTTAATTTGTTTGTTTATTTATTTGATTACAAGATTTCTTATGTTTCCAATATGTATTCATATAAACTTAGACATAGAACAAAAAGTGTAATTGTAGATACATAAATTTGCTAAAAAAAATAATAATCCACTAAGAAAAACAATTTAGTCTAAAGTAATTGTTATCTGCTTTAATAAACTAATTATGCAAGGTATTATTATTTTACTACAAATTAAGAAATGTATTGTTTTGGTTGTAAAACATTAATTCTCATTAAAGTTGACTTTTCACAGCACTAAAACTCTGTTTGGAATGGAAATTTAACCAAGTTATCCATAAATATTGTTAAATTTGCCAAAACCCCCTTAAGAGACATATTTAACCCTACGTTAAATACTTCCCTTTGCTAATATTTGCAAATAGGCTTAAGTCTGTCAGATCGGTCACCTCTTTAAATGGGGATGGCACGTTAACAGATCAGTTTTATGGATTGTATGGTTCAACCATTATATGAGTGAGAATAAATAAATAAAATATAAATATATTTTATCACATCTAATCACTGTTGTACACCCTCATAATTAGCTTCTTCACATTGTGTAAAATGTCTTCTACAAACTTGATGTCATTATTAATTCATCACAAGAGGGCAAAAAAACTATCTTCCAATTTCCCCAAATTTAAAACAATTCCTCTTTTGTGTCACGGAGCATATCAGGGTTCACAATTTCTTTTCGTGAAAAATTATTAACTGCTGGGCATGATTTCACTTGTTAGTAAGGCAAATAATAAATGAGTCTATAAAAGTTTCGATCTCGTCCAATAATTTTTGATGTGGTAACAAGTGATGGTTAAGTATAAAATGAACAGAGATAGCTACTTCTCCTTTGCTGCAATATTGTTTTTGCAAAATAAAAACAAAAAGTATTATTGTTTCTTTATCCTTTTTACGGATGCAAATTTTCGATTTTCATTTAGCAAAGCTTTCCCCAGCAACAGTGATGATACAAATTCATTTGTATTGTTTATTTGGCAAACAAATACATCTGTCTGTATGTGTCCATGTATTTTAAAATTTAAATCTATAATCTTAAGTGCATCTTTAAATGTTATATTTAAGCGAGAAACAAAAACTATTTTCCTGAAATTATTTGCCAACACGAGCAAGACGAATGCCGTTTTTTTTCATTTTATTTGGGTTAATTTCTAATATTTGTAATCTCAAATATCTTGATCAAGTATTTTTTAATTCCTGTAAGCGATGTGAATTTAGAATATTTCTGTTCAAGAATTCGCCATGTCTTTGAAGCAATGATTCAACGAAATGGTTTTTAGGCTAACTTTAACCGTGGTTTTAGATAGGATCAATGGCTTAAGATTCTGCCGATATTAGAAATCAATTCGTTTATTGTTTAACAAAATTTAATGATTTAAAACTATCCAATCTACAGATACTTGTGTCGACTATAAGAACAACTTCACGATCGCCAAAACTCAAACGTACGTTTTTCTTATGGAGTGGTGTTTTTGTTATAATTAAATCTCTATCGCACAATAAGACTTTCCCATATATGATAACAGTTACAGACATCGTCACAATTTTTTCCAGAAATTTTGGATTTGTTCACTTTCGTCAGATATCCGTTGAAAACTTGTAAAGAAAGCGTGATTTGTGCATATTTCAAAAACCACATGGAGTCGATGAATTCGGGGCCGAAAGTTTGATAATTGCAAAAAATGCTTGGTAATAATATCTTTTCAAAAATGTGTTTTTTGTAGTACTTACAGTTATCGGGATTTCAGTCAATGTTTTCTTCTATATTTGGCGCTCATTAAACGCCTCTCTCATTTAGAGCATATTCACTAAATCGGTGTTGATTGTTTACTAATTTCCAATTGGTTCAAGTCCCACAAGAGTTTTCATTCAGAAGAATTTCTTTTTCTGAGGTACATATTTATTTTCATTTAAATTTAAATAAAATTTAGTTTCAAAATGAGGATAGCCCAAAATGAAACTTAAATAATGGTCCGCATTTGTTTTCAACGGTTGTTAACATTGTATCTTGAAAACTAGGGAATATACAATAAAATTTATGACACTAATAAAACTACGTAACACAAATGGTAATAATATAGTAGTACCGATTTCAAATTTCCTTATCTGCAGATCGCAGTTTTCGAAGGGAATTCGGAATTTTCTATGGTTGTTAAATCAAAGTGAATGGGAATGCTAACAGCCCTTCCCCAGGGACGGTGGCTAGTACATTTTACCTTCCATTGAATAACAGTCATTTTACACAATATATGTACAGGATGGTTGATAATTGTTTCTACAAATGTACGAGTATTACTCGAAAATGTTGAAAGAGTTTTATCTTCTAGAACATCGCTGAAAGAGAATGTCTTTCAACCGTGGATCATCAGCGAAACAAAATCAAATGCGAAAATAGTTGTGATTTGTTTCAGTTTCTAATTCTGATAACCGAATCAAAATAGTATCAATTTTTGTTTCTATTTCATATGTCTAAAACGAAACAATAAACAATTTTGATTTTGGTTCATATAATCAAAATGAAATTGGAAGAAAAGTGTCGTAAAAGACACTTTGTATAGGATACGTTCATGACACTTCTATATGGAAAGCATCTTTAATGATTTTAAACTAGCTGAAAAGTGTCTATAATAAAACTTTTCTAAAAAAAGGTGCTTTCCATATAAAAAATTGTCATGATAGGCGCTTTCCATACAGAAAACAATCATGAAAGATATTTTCATAAAAAAAGTGGAATAGAATAGACACACACAGAAAAGTGCAATGGAAGAAACTTTCCATAAAGAATTATTAGAGAGTGTAGTTGAGAATAAAAAAATTATGTGCAAAACAGTATTCATGTATGAAAAATATCTTTCAAGCCATTTCATCATATGGAGTGTCTCTCAAGACTCTTCAAATAAAAAGTTTCCTCCAAGATTGAAAAGCATTTTCCAAAGAACTGCTTCTTAGGAAAAAATATTTTTTTTTTTTTTTTTGTACAAAAAGTTAACTTTGATTAAACTGTTATTTTAAAGGCCGCATTTGTGGTATTCCACAAGGTGAAAAATGAAACAATGTATAAAGAAAACATATTTATATTACCTATATATTCTGCGTTACCTCTAAAAAATTACACTGCATCTGAAATTATTTAATGTTTGTTTTCGCCATGACAATTTGAAAACAACAACTTTACAAGACCACCAATAATAGCAAAAGAAAAGTAGTTGCAGTAATTGTGATTGTTTGTTGGTTGGTAGTTGGTTTAATTTATTGGAAGTCTACTGCAGGTTTCTTCAAAGATAACAAAGAACAAAGTGCTTGCCTGTAATTATAGTAGTTAATTTAATTGATTGGAAATCAACTACGAATTTCTTCAACCATGCAATTACGAATTGCTCTCATTAAATGTCCATTTTATTTAAATTTATTTAATTCATTTATTATTTAAATGTATTTATAATATTATTTATTTATTGTTGAGGCATTTATATATATTTTTTCGGCAATTTCCGTCTGCCAAGAAACGAAATTTATGCAATTATACTTTCGTTTCAGATCTTCAAATCAAAATCTATATTTCATTACATTTTAATGGGGAAACCGAATGGATGCAGTTTTCTAAATTTGTTTTACGATAGTACCAAAAACCGAGTTTGCTGGAAACAGGTTTTGTTTTTATAGTTTTCAAGGTTTTGAAGTGGGAAAAAGGTCTTACTTGTAGCCGTTTCAGAAGTTTATATTTGACAGTAATGATTCTGCAATTTTGCGCTGCCCATTATACAAGCATCATTAGTTTTGTTGAAATAATAAAATAATACAAATTTGAAAAACGGAAATTAATTTGGGAGTTATTACGAGCTACTCTAAATTGTAGAGTGTTCCGCTTAATAAAGTGTATCGGTGCCGATAAGTAACCAGGAAAGCTGTAAACAAATCAAATAGCCAAATATTGCAGATTATGTTATGTTTGATAATCAACAGGGCTGAGGTCTTACATCATCTAATATCATTATAAAACTTCAATTCTAGTTTGTATCTCGTATTTACTGATTATTTCAAATGTTCTTAATATGGATGTTTAATTTTAATATAACTTGCCAAATTTTTAGATGCTATTTATTATATTTCAATATGAATATGTACACATATGGACAAAATAATAAGTAAACCCTATTTTTTTAAAGGCTCGTAGACGAAAATTTATTTAAATTAAAAGAAAAAACAAATACTAATTTTTTTGTTATAACATTAGAAATAAAATAAATACTAAAACAATAACAATAACAAAAAAAAAACAAAAATTAAATACAGTATTTTTCAAAAAGTAAGAAATTAATCAAAAAACATTGGACAAAATAATAATTACATTTAGTTAAAATAAGCAAAAAAGTAAAAAAATCAAGTTTTTCTGCTAAATTGGCAGAGTTTCGTTAAAAGCCTTTATTTTCAATTATTTTGTTAACTCTTTTTAGCATGCCGGCAATAAGCTCCCTACTAGTATTTCATATCAAGTTTTTTGAACAAAATTCCATAACTGATCCTTATTTCTAAGAATCTCCTTTCTAATTCTTTGTTTCATCTCTCGCGAAAAATTTTCAATTGGATTTAAGTCCAGAGATTGACTTGACCAATCAAGAAGGGGCAACATTATTATCTTGGGACCAATCCTTTACCTTCTAAGTTGGTAAAGGATGCTTCGGATCGTTACTGCTGGAATGTCCGTCTAAGAGGCATACTTTCCACAGCATAATTCAACATCGTACTTTCCAAGATATCTTTGTAGTGGAATGTGGTCATAGTGTCGGTAATTTGATGTATCGGCCCGACACCATACCACGAGAAACAATCTCAGACCATAATATTGCCGCCCCCGTTACCGTCTTCATGGTAAAGCGAACATGGAATTCCTTATCCTTAAGGCTTCGAACATTCCGGGCGCAGTCGTTTGCAAATGCATAATTTTTGTTTCATCGCTCCACAAAATGTTTTGCCATTTTTTTCACCGTCTCGTCCGGACCAATTGGAATGACTTCTTGCAAAAGCCAATCTAGCCTTAAATTTTTTTTGTCTAAGCAAAGGAACTCTTCTGGCTGTCCGTCCTTGTAAATGTGCTTCTTGTAGTCTATGACGAACCGTTCGCGATGAAATTACGTTTCCAATTTCTGCTGAAATCGCTCTTGAAGACACAAACGGGTGCTTCTTCGCAAGTGTTACAATACGGATATCTGTTGTTTTTTAAGTGTTTTTATGTCTTCCGCGAATTTCGACAGGCTTTTTAGGCTTTAAAGCATTTTGTACAAAAAATAGCAACCGATTCATAGTTTTTGCTATAGAACGAAAACTTTGGCCAATTTCTCTTAGTCTTGAAACAATTTTTCTCTCCTCCGCAGAACAATAACTTTTTCGACCCATGGCTGATTTTTTTACTATATATTTTTTTTATGAATAAAGATGAACAGTAAAATAACTAGCCTTTATAAAAAGACTACAGCAAACTGCAAAAATATTAAAGAATTGAGTAATGTATTTATTATTTTGACCAAGCACTGAAATCACACCTGAACAAAACTAACTCACAATGAAAACAACGTGAAAGCCCCAGTTTTGTTTTTACTTTTAAAGACGTTACCATATTAAAGTTATTTAAATAAAAAAGAATTGCTATATTTACTTTCCGTTAAAGTAACTAAAATTAAACACAAAGCAAAAATAAGCAGGTGTACTTATATTTTCGACCATATGTGTATACAGTGCCGGTCAAAAAAATAGCATACCAATGAAAAAATAAATTCTGTGCTTATTATTTGAACATAACTAAGCGATGACGTAGTACTCTGTTTACTCTCTCTAAGAGACATTTTTTCCCCTCAACTTAGTTAACAGTTCTTTAGAAATCATCGATCATTTCACAAAAGTTTAACATCAGTGCGATTACAAAAATGGCACCTCGTATGAAAACACTTTTAACCAAAATAAATATTGTTTTAATCATTAAAATAAAAGTGAAAAACAATAAAGATAAGGTAAATTCCTAATGCAATTCAAAATATCTATTGATTATTTTAATCTATATTCGTCAGAATGGGGCGCGTGGAAAGCACTGCACGCACGAAAAACGTGTTGTTATAAAAAACATGGTTTGTGAAAACAAACCATATTCGGAAATCTGAAAATTAGTTGGATGCTCAAACAAAATGATTATCAACGCACTGAAATTTACCCAAAAACCAGAAAAACGTGGGCGAAAGCCAGTCTTGCCGCCTTTAATGGTTAAACGTTTGGTCAGAGAGACAAAGAAGGATCCATTCAAGCCTACAGCTACAGAGCTTAAGAAGGAACTTACTGTAGCTGCAAGTGCCGGAGACTGCGAGACAACAAGTTATATACATGTAGTCCTCGAAAAGTGTCACTCCTCTCTCGTAAGCACGTTGCTAAAAGTTTGAAATTTGCAACATCTCATTTGAACTGGACAGCCGAAATGTGGAGAAATGTGCTTTGGACAGATGAGTCCAAAATAGTTTTATTTGGTCACGTTGCTACGTTAGAAGACCCCCTACTGCCGAATACAATCCAAATTATACCATAAAAACTATAAAACACGGTGGGTCTAGTACAATTGTATGGGCATGCTTCTCTTATTATGGTGTAGGACCCATAAATTGGATAAGAAGTATATTTAATAAAACCATTTATGTTAATATCCTTCAAGAAGTTATGCTGCCCTATGCTCTAGACGAAATGCCGCTGGTGTGGATCTTCCAGCAAGATAATGATCCTAAACACACCAGCAGACTTGCAAAAAAGTGATTTAAAGACAACAATATCAATGTGACGGAGTGGCCCGCCCAGAGCCCAGACCTCACCCCCATTGAGAATTTATGAGCAGATATTAAAAAAGGAGTTGCTCAAATTCAACCAACGAGCGATGAAGCGCTTTGGAACGCGGTAAAGCAAATATGGAACGAAATTCCGGTGGAACGTTGCCAAAATCTGGTTAATTGAATGCCAAAACGTTGCGCATAGGTTGTTGCAAATAAAGGAAATGCCACGAAGTATTGATTATAATAAATAAATAATACTCAGAAGTAGTGAATGCATAATATATTGTTTTTTTTTTTTTTTTTTTTTTTATTAATTTGTGCTTAGTTAAGTGTATACTATTACCAAAAATTGAACTGGAGTGCTATTTTTTTGACTGCTTGTCTTTTCTTTTGAAAAAAATTAAAATTTTGTATCAAAATAAAAAAAACTTAATGTTCTTTATTCAATACAGTTTCCTAAGCGTCTAATGCTACATTTTGAACTTAATCAGTAAACACTATTGGGAGTAGTTTTAGACAACAAATTAAGTTTTAACTATCATGTGGATAATGTAGTCCGACGTTTAAATTATTCACTGCGAAGTTTTTATAATACTGACTTTGTGTTGCCCAGATCGATTAAGGTGAAATTGGTTCATGCTTATATCATGCCTAGTATTCTATATTGTTTAGAGTTATATAGTGGCACTAATAAACAAAATATGAGGAAAGTTCAGATGGCGTTTAATTTAATTGAATTTAATTTTATATTCACTGAGGCGTCGTGTTCATATAACACCGTATGTTAAGCGTTTCTTGGGTTGTAGTTTTAAAAATTATGTAGATTTTAGGTCTTTGCTATTATTTTATAAAGTTGTTCGATTGTGTAGTCCTCAATTTCTTTTTAATTCATTTAATTTTTCACATTCCACTCGAAATAAGCAGTTTCTTATTCCTAAAATAACCACACTCATGGGTCGTGCTTTTGTAGTAAGAGTAGCTCGAATTTACAATTTACTACCAAGCCATTTAAAAAGTTTTAAATTACTTTCTACAACACTTTCAGACTTTACTATAAAATTTTGTTTTCAATTAAACTGTGAGCAGCATTTATTACATACCCATTATCTTAATTTCAAGATTATATTCCGATTAACTTCTAACTTTTGAATTAGTCTTTTTTTCATACTTTTTTTTGTCTTTAATGATTATGATCATATTATATTTTTATAATTTTTATATTTAATTTTTATTACATGTTTTTTTTTTTAGCTTATTATATTGAGCAGATTCAATCTAATAGATAAATTGTTGCATATTGTAATTTACTTATAATTGGCAGGAAGGCTTTAAATTACAAGCCAGAAATAAATAAATAAATAAATAAATTCATAGTCTATATTTTTTTTTTTTGCCTTGGCGCTATTTTTTTGACCGAAGCTGTATACATATATATAAAGTGCGCCTCACGAAAAGGCAATCTAGTCTTTAACTTTTTTTTTCTAAGCAAAGGAACTTCCTTAAGAAAAGGCAACAACCCTTACTTCGTATTTCGCAATAAAACGAGGATAACAATTTTGACAAATTGTTTATTGTCCGATTTTATATTATCTCCTTACAGTTGACATAAGCAATTAACTTTAAAATTTTAATTGTATACAATAAATAAAGTGATTCACATATAATATTAATACAAATTTATACTAATATTTGCTTTCTTGTATTAAATGTTTACGATAAATCAAACTTTTTCTATAGTGACTTTAAAGTAATAATTAATTTCATGCCATGAAACCTCTCTGCTACTGTTGTAATCACCCAATTTGGTTCAAGTCAAAACCTTTATGGAAAAAAATAAAAAAAATAGGATTATTTGTAAAATTATGAAGTTTTATCATTTCCATAATGTTATGCACAGCTTTTATATTTACACAGAAGTATAGCCCTTTTTGAGGATCTTATTTATGGGGATAAATAATGGCAAATTCTAGTGTATTTAATCACGTGTAATTGTTTATCAATATTCCAGCTAATATCTCATCGATAACAGGAATGTGGTTATCCCCTTTAAATCTAGCTTTATCAACAACTGCAGTCATTTTATGGACCCTATGCCACCAAATATGGTCTATAGACAAACCTATGAGTACGAGTACATACACATACTCACATCCCTGTAGTACCGTTTCAGTATTAATAGACAAAAAAAAGCATTATCAAAGCTTGTTTGCTATTCGAACATTATAGCCAATAAACACACATACTCTGCGTTTTAGATTGTGCAAAATAATTGATAACGTTATTTTATTGTCTTCTACTTTCCACACAGGGGCAAAAAGGAACAAGTGTTTCAACCGAAATACATCAGTTGACTTAGATTGATCACGGCGACAAGAAGAACAACCAACATGGCACCAGCACCCAAGTATGACGTTACAATCGATTCCGATTTACCCGATTGGCTGAAAGGAATAGGTTTGGAAAAGGCTGTGCAATTGGAATTGGGCAATGATTTTGAGAAGCTGTTGAGTGTAAACGTTAGCAATGCCTCTAAGTTAGGTGAAAACTATTCATCGTTAATTCTGCGTTTGAAGGCAACAGTGGAATTAAAAAGTGAGTGGAAAAAAATAATGTCTGTGAAAGTAGTGTCGATTTTGAAAAATAAAATGACTTTCAGTGAAGATGATAGTTATCTAAGTAAGACCAGAAGGTCTTCTAGCACGAATTAAAGAAAAAATCATATAAATCATTCAGAATACCGCAATCTGATTTTATATGTTCAAACCGCAATGTCTGCACACGAGTATAAGTTTTGCAATCAAAGCTCACATAGTGATTGACTAAAATACTACTTGAAGTCATTAAACGTAACGAACATTTTTACCTCTATAGAAATTGAAAATCGTATTTCTTTTTAAAAAGCAACTGCAGTTTGCTATACTTTGATATATTCTTTTGCTATTAAGTTTAAAAGTGAGAACTTTTGCAAAAAAATGAATAACATAACTCTTTATTCACTCCTTTTTTGTCTTTCCAGATAACAATCACAAAACAATATCCTATATTTTGAAAGCCCCGCAGTCTAATGAGAGCATTGCACAAATTTTGGATATGTTTCGAATTTTTCCCAAGGAAGAGGAAATGTATCATAAAATTTTGCCACGATTTGAACAACTTTATCGTGATGCCGGACGCAATGTACAATTTTCGCCCAAAGCCTATAAACTGGACATCGATATAAATAAAGATTATGTTTTACTTGAGGATTTGTGCTGCAAAGGCTACAAAAATACTAATCGTATAGAGGGTCTTGACACGAGTCACATGCAAGAGGTACTCAAGAAAATGGGCGAATATCATGCCGCTTCCGCTTGTTATGTCGAACAGTATGGTTCGTTTGGTGAAGACTTTAATGTCAGTTTGTTCAACAAAAAAAATCGCAAAATTTTGCAGCAATTCAATAATTCGACGGCCTTTCTGAATCAACTGAAAAAGTGGCCCAACTGTGCCAAGTATTATGAGACATTAGCCAGCAGTGACAAATATTTGGTTGATCGTCTATTGGAAGTTCAAAAGGTGAATATGGGCGAGTTTAATGTTCTAAATCATGGCGATTGCTGGTCCAATAACATTATGTTCCAATACGATGCATTTGGTAAAATCAAAGATGTACTCTTTGTGGATTTTGCCTTGGGCAAATACGGCTCACCGGCCAATGATTTATATTATTTCATACTTTCATCATGTGCTGCCAATATCAAATTAGAGCAATTTGACTATTTTGTGAGATATTATTATGAGCACTTGCGAGATAATTTAAAGTTATTGCAATACACACGCCCCTTGCCGAAATTGACAAGTATTCATTGCTCTCTACTGAAAAATGGTTTGGCTGGTAAGTACTGTCGCTCATATATGTATATCTACATGTGATGACGGGAAAAGAAATTGTATTTATGTTTGCCAAAAGAATGATTTAAAACAATCATTGAATACACCAAAGGCATATACTATATAACATTTCCAATTATCAGCGGTGATTTTATTGGCGTTTTTTTTTTTTTTTTGTATTAACGAGAATGTCTATTTCATTGTTTGCTTTCATCACGTCTCTCCGCTACAGCTTATTTGACGGTTTCTAAAGTTTTGCCTGCCGTTATCTTGGATAAATCTGTCAGTGCCAATTTGGAAGATTACATGGACGGTCAGTCGAAAATGGTTAATGCTATGTACACCAATCCGAAATATGTGAAGGCAATGTTGGATATACTGCCGTGGTTGGACAATCGCGGTCTATTAGATTGGAAGTAAACGTAAAATGTTTGTAATTAACAAATATAATTAATTGATAATAATTAGGCTGTGTACGAGTTCAAAAATAATCCATATCATTATTAATTTTGAAGCATACGATTCGAAATCCCACTTATTAATGATATGCCAAAGAAATATGTATAATAGAATGTGTTTACTATAATATAAGAAAATAATTTTAAGTTTTAATACGATTTGGACCTATACGGAAAATTTTAGAGGCCCTTGCGCAATCTGGGGAAATAGAGAGGATAATTTTTAGCTGTAGAACGCGAGATTACCTTTAATAACGTATGTAAGTTTTTGACTGAGTCATGAATCGAATTTCCCTAGAAGAAAATTGTAGGTCAGATTAGATCTGAAAATATGTCAAACCAGATTCAAAGGATTAGTAAAATTAAATCATAATTGATTTAATACTAATTACCATTAATTTGGTAGCTGCAGATCGTTTTATATATAATAATATATTAAAGTACCATGTAAGATTGTGAAATAATCCTTCGGAATTTATTTTCGACTTACGGTTAAGAAATTTAAATTAGAAAAATTAAAGAGTAGTTTTTCCCCAATTTGTGTCTTTTATATTGTAATTTGATTTACATTTGGCATTTAGGCTTATAAATTACAATTTGCACAATAAAATGAAATGAAAAAATTTTAATTATAAATTAAATGCTTTAAATACGTAATCATATTCATAAATATTTCTTGCACGTTTATTAATCAATTTTACATTTTCTTCAAATGTACGCTACATTACATATATTCTTCAATTTGTTCCCTAAATTTGATTAGATCCTAATCCAATGGAATCTATGCCCTTTGTACGCGAACGGTTTTTCCTCACAGCTGATCGACGATGCTTCCAATGAAGCAATTAAATTCTGTCTTTCAGTTTTTATAAAAACCTTGGTAATCCTTCTGCACCTTCCAAACTCCGGACAAACTACTTTGCAGGCCCATAAGCGTTTTGTTTTTAAATTTTAATTTTCTCTCTTACATAAAATTTCAGACGATTCAGCTGAGTAGTTTTTTTTTTTTTTTTTTTTTTTTGTCAACACCAGGCCGAAAAAAGTAGTTTTCAGATAATTGAGTTTAAAGTTTAGAGAGTGGATATTTTCAAAAATTTCCGAAATTTCTAATACTTACAGTAAGTCAGCGATTCCAGCACCAAAGTAATAATAATATCAAATAATCTTATATATACAAAAGATCACATTCCCGAGAAGGACCGGAACAGCTGCCGCGCGACGAACAATGCGACCATTGCTGCCGCCGCGTGACGAATTTGACTCTACCTGCCAAAACGGCTGTAGAATTGAAAATACTGGGAATATCCAGTATATTCTTAAAAGCCTATACTTTCGAAATATCAAAAAAAAATCGATTTTTTTTTAAATTCTAGACCACCGGGACCCCTTAACTTAAAATAGTCCAGGAAAAAAATAATATTTTTAAAGGATGTTTACATAAAACCCCTTTTTCAAGTATTATAGTAGTCTCTTTTTCCCAATGCAGAAGAATTTGTGCATATCGAAATTAATATTTATATCCCTTTTCATAAGGGAAAGTACATTGAGTGTATATTTTGATAAAGAAAATTGTCTTAGAGTGGTAAAATTGTCTTGGAAGAGTACCGTAAAGATAATGAAAAGATTTTGTTGACATAGAAAAGTAGCTTATAAGGCTGTTTTCATTGAACATGCCTTAGAATAGCCTTTTCGCAAACAAAATTTATTAAAAACTCAATACCATAATGCATAGCCATATAGCTTTTATATTAATTAATAAAAATAAATAAATCCAAAATAAACAAATCAAAAATAAACAAAAAATAAATATCTCAGAATACTTCTTTCTTGTAAAGAAATAGTTTAGAGCACTATTTGCGTATGGGAAGTATAGAAGGTTCTTTTTACATTTACATTTCATTTAGAACTATATTGGAAGATTTTTCCACATGGAAAGGTATCTTAAATGTTGTTCATATGGAAGTGTAGTGGAACGGTATTCTCATATTGATAAGTATCTTAGAAGGCTCTTTTTATATAGAAATCTTTTACACTAAATATTTTTGTGCGAAAAAGAATGTCTTAGATGATATGTTTTATATAGAAAATAGCTTTTCGAGCCTTCTCTTATTGAAAAATGTATTCCAAAACATTTTCATGTGAAAAAGCGTGTACCGGAAGGTACACTTCAATTTGAAAAGTATCTTCAAAGTTCTCTTCGTACTGTAAAAGATTTTCCTATAGAACGATGTTTTAGCAGTCACTTTTTGTAAAATATTTTGGAGAAACACTAATCATATCAAATACTGCCTCCAAAGGCACATTTCTTCTAACGAAATTTTTCACATAAACAAAATAATATATGAAGGCACTTTTCATGTAATGAACTGCCTTAAAATGCGTTTTTGATAGATAGAAATGTGTCTTAGACAAAGCTTTCCGAATAGAATCGATTACATATTTTGTTTAGAAGCATGTCCTGGAAAACAAATGTAATATACCACGATGGTAGGCATAAAGCATTTTCATGGTCAAAAATTCACCAATGTGTAGTCCACTGGTAGATTAATAAATTGAGAAAAGTATAATTATTCTGCTAATAATTATAGAAATTCGTTTTTTACCCTATTTGACTTTTTCACTTTCATTGTACATTAAAATTTTTGTAATTCATTACAAAATTTAGAATGAATTTAAGCGTAATTTAGCTGAAATTATAATTTCTTTTAATTTATTTACATATATTCAGGATTGTAATTTTAACCCTTAAGGCAGATTTGATTAAATTACAATATTACAACGTATTTTCTCCATAACTAATTAATAAATGCATTATACAACTTTACAATACTAATGTTATAAAAAAGTTTGTGTATCTTAATAGCAGAAAAATATGATTACAGTATGACTGTCTACTTCACTTATTAGAATTTTTCACTATATATGTTTTCCGTCCTAAAATACGGAATTATAACATTAATTGGAATTTAGAGCTACTCCATAATATAACGCAAAATTTAATAACAGATTAAATGGTAAAAATTAATAATTCCAAGTGATTTTTAAGTAATGGCTCAAAAAAAGGATATAATACGTTTTGCGATAATCATTTCCCCGTTCAGAATGAAAAAAAGGACAAAAAAGATGGACAGCAAACTATCCGACGGCAATATAAAAGAAAAAAAGGGGACAAGCGGATAATTATAGAAGATACCATTGAAATACGCAAGAAGTCGCTTGCAAATGTTTTGGGATGCAGACAAAATTTTTAATGTGTTTGGAAGTTTGTTAAACTGCCTGGCTACTCTTACTTGAAAAGATCTGCTCATATAACATTTTGTGTTATGAATAATCAATTGATTAGTGCGAATTGATCGAGTAAATTTAAATAATTCTGCAGCGGTGATTGATTTTTAATAGAATTAAAAAACAAAAGCAAGGAACGGATAAAGAACAGCCTAAAAATTGTATCTACAAACAGAGACACGTGCACAACTCGACGAAGACAGAAAAGATAACATATAGTACGATTGAAGAACAACTGTATTTTCGTTATATTGATTTTAACTGTACCGGCATATATTTCGATACAATAATTTATATGTGATATTATTAAACCATGTAGTAGTTTTCGTTTGACATAATTCTGAATTATTAAATCGGAATTATATAACCGCCGAAGAGCGGTATGCAAGTCAAACATTCAATATTGCGCACAAATTCAATAGCTACCCCATTATAAGACAAGTTCAATTCACATGAATGGGAAGCAAACAAAATTACTTTTGTCTTAGACGGATTCACTTTAAGTTTATTTGAGGACATCCACGCAAAGACATTGGAATACATCCTCCATTTTTGCTTGAATAACGTCATTATTGTGATAACTTCCACTGAAAAGCAGCTGAACATCATCAACATACGCAAAGTAAAAACAATTATCCAACCTACTAAACAGTACTGAACCTTGCTGAACCTTCTGATTGACGTTCGACATAACACCATTAAAACACACGCATTTCATCCTATCACATAAGTATGAATACATACGTTTGCATGCATTTTCCCCAAAGCCATACAATTGTGAAAGCTTGTTTATTAGACTGACGTGATTTCTAAATCTAGAGATATTAGAATACTAAAATTGTGGTCGTTAACATTCGTTCTGATAAATTTCGTTAGACCCGTCAGCAACATGGAGTACCTCGTCCTAGCGTAAATCCACACTGCCCATCATTTAGCAGTTCATTTTCCTCGATGTATTGCGAAATTTGGTGCTTCAGAATGTATTCTACTACTTTGGAGAGCACGGGCAATATAGCTGTTGGTCTTAAATTTCCAAAAGTACTATCATTGGCTTTCCTTTCAATTGGGAATATTTGGAAAAGTGGAAGTCTTTATAATAGTATTAACTGCATGTAAGAAGTAATTAGATAGGAGCGGAAAAACAATCTTAAGACATTTTAAAGGATAGTCGTCATCGCCCGCAACATTTGACTTGATACAGGAAAATGCTGCAAACGATTCAAAGGAATCAATACAGCGAAAGGAGAATGTTCGATCATTGCATGAAAATGGCAAGAAATTATTTTGATCACTAATTACGTCAAGCTGATTGCTCACAAAAAAATTATTCAAGTCGTCACTGTCGTACACATTGTCAGAATATAAATTTCTCTTACTATTATCAACTAGTCTATTAGTCTCGAATGTGCCTCAAGCTTTACCCTTCTCTTAATGGCTTTATTCCGATTTCTCTCCCTACAGTAAATTTTCCTATTTTGTTCGCTTCTGTCATTGAGGAAGGCCGCATATGCTAAGTCACTCAGCGATTGATGGTAGCGAATTAAAGGAGAATTTAGGTAATTATCCAAGGAACGTAGTAGTGCCCTTTTAGTTTTATTTTTTGAAAAAAATCGTGTGAATTGAATTTAAACCATTCGCAAGTAAACTTAATTGATCATCAACATTAGACTTGTTAAAAATCAATGTAAAATCCGTAGATAAAACCTTTTCATATACTACTTCGGATTTCCATCCAATGATTTTAACAAATCATACATGATCGCCGAAGGAATTTGTCTTGCGACCTCCTGCGAAAAGGTTTCTGCTCTATGTTAATAATGTTAATGTGATTGTTTATACAATCCCAAAGATTTTTAGTCACATTTATATCCTGGATTAGAAAGAGACGGTAGAGTAGTTTTGTTCCCGAGTAGCCTAAAAAAACGGTATAAGTTATTCTCCTATGAGACCATATTTCAATGAATACTCATCAATTATCGTTCCATAAACAGATGCTAAATTATCAGACACCACGCAAGTGATGCAATTCAAATCATAGTGGTACCAAAAATATGCCGTAATACTGGGACAAATATCTTTACAATTTCTTTCGTCTAAACGCTTTGCAGATTGGTCCTTTTTATTAGTTAATATCTAAAACATAGGATCAATAGGTATTAGAAACGTGTTCGTTAGTCTTTCACAGTGCAGTGTGAGAATCCACTATTTTTTTTAAAGAGCCCAATAAGAGGTTGTTTTTTTTTTTTTTTTTGTCAAAAACCGAGATTACTTTTTACATACATATTAAGCATTTTACACTGGAAATCGTTTCAAGGATTTTAGCGGTTTGATTTTTTGGTAATTGGCTAATAATGTCCAGAATTGTATGCTTAGCCCTAACGTAAGAATCGCCCAGTTAAAAAAAATATTTTAACACCTCATACACGCTTTCCCGAGTTTATATTTGACTTTGGTTGTTTCGGAATCAAGCTGAAGATTATGATGATAAATACATTTCGATGTAGTGTTCAGTATTGCTTAAATTCATCAATTTTTGGTACTGTATTATTATTTAGACTAAGATTCAATTTAGCGATAATTAGAATTAACCCTGATTCTAATTTACAATAATCTTTGTAAATTTATCAGTTTATAATAAATAAATTCTATCCTTATTTACTTTAATATGAATAGAATTACAAACAACAAATCGCTTTAAATGCACGCCTCTTTATCAACATCTGCAACTACTTTGCTGCTGTTAGAACTAATCTCGCTTTCTTCTTGGTCGAGCATTTGCTCTTGTAATCGCATAATCTCCTGTTTTGCAGCTGCAAATTTTTGCCGATACTGATCCATGCTCTCCATTAAGAAGATACGCTGTTGCTTAACGTCTTGTATCTTTTGACGCCAGGTCATATTCTCCTTAAACGCCTCTTCAAGCTGTTGTTCTTGGTAGTTTAACTGAGCCTGCAAGTAACGCAAACGGTTCTGTTTGAAACGCATGCGCATGGGGCGAGTACGTTCCATAGGTGTTTTTGATTCCATGTCCCTAATGAAAAATGAAGATTGCAATATTAATATTTCTTTTTTCGTGAATGCATGCACCTGAACCTACTAACCATTTGTGACCTTCGTATGACTTAAATTTATCCTTGCACATTTCCAGTGAAATTATGGCTTCCGAAACGCCATTGTTCTGCCAGAAATTGTTGAGTGCACTTACCATTGTTTGCTGCAAGTTTTTACGTATACTTTCAATCAATTGATCCTGGTTCTTGAGTACTTTATTTTCGCGTTCTAAAATAATTTTGCCAAATGGCTCCAAATGCGCCACGCTTAAACTGGACCACATCCCTGTATATACTTCCTCGTATTCTTTGCGAACGGTTTCACCGAAATCTTTATAGGATTCAAATTTAGCCTCAACATCATTATCGTCGGCATTTGGCTTCTTCAAATGAGCCATTTTATTTTAAAACTCTAAAAAATTGTGAGCGTATAGAGGACTGTTTTTATCTTTGGGTAATAAAGTTGCTCAATTAACGTTTTATACACATTAATAGTTCATTAACCAGTTACGCATTAAACAATTTGACTTTGATCGCGCCTTGGTAGAAGCCCGCTCTCTAATTGGTGGTGATGATTATTTACGTTTACAAATGGTCCTACTACCAGTTCAGCGTTGCCAACTTATAGGTAATGCGAAAACAGAGATGGAACATTGTATGAAAAGCGTGCACAGGGTGTGCAGCTATTTGTTTTACGTTATTTCATTTGAAGCCAATAAACAGTTGAAACTCGAAAGAGAACTTTTGGAGGCTTTTGTGAGAAATTTATAATTCTTACGTTGTAAACTTCTAAAGCTCCTTCTCTCTAATGCCAACAAAAATTTGAACAAGAAATTTTACATCATCAATTTTCGAAGGAAAAATCAAAAACATTTACATTCTGTACCTTCCAAATGAAAAAAACTGTAGAAAATTTTAATATCTTTAGAAACATTTGGAAATCTAATACACCATAATTATTTATGTTAACAAACCTGTATTTGCATCAAATCTGCCGATTTTTTACGCTGTCGGTTGCCATTAAACGATGAAAATAGGGGTAAAAATTCACTATTTTCATATCCTTTAACATTTTTGTAACTGAAATTTCAATTAAAATTACAATTTTCTTTTTGTTTTGTATATTGCTGTGTCATTACCTCTAAAACCCATGATAAACCGAAAATAAATGAACATCTTTTACATTTTGTGTCATTCGTCGCAGTCTGTATCGTTGTCGCAAAAGATGCTGGGTGTGTCCGGGCTCTAAACGACAATGATGATTACGGTATAAAAATATCAACGGAAATGACATATCGTCAGATAAATCCAACGTCTGTAAGTAATGACACACCAACCAATTGATCCGACAAATTCAATTCTATTTGTGGAAAATTGCGAATGTTTAATATAAAATTATGCGCAAATAGTGTTAAATTCATCAGATTAGTCTATTAGCTCGTCATTACCTATAGATAAACCAATATGAACCAATAAATTTATCAGATTTGCATTATGAGTTGAGTTTAAAATGTAAGTAGTGTAGTTTTTAAAAATGTAGTATTTATTTTATGGACCAAAAATAAATTTTGCACAAATCTGTCATACTTACCTAGCTATGCTAGATTCGTTTGCGAGTAGAAAATCAATAAAAATAAAAATAACTTTTAAATACCTGTCTGGATACATCTGCACTTCGTGGGACATGTCAAACCAAGTTATTTACTACTATTTACTTGTTTTAAATGTAGTTTATATTTTAGAATCGCCCATCTTATGTAAACAAAAAATCGGAAACCAATTTATTTCTCCATAAGCACTTCTGTCAAATACATAATTGGAAATTCAGAATTTTTACTGACAAATAAGTTACAAAAAGTTACCGCTATTTCACTTCAACTTGCTTTGAATCCAGATCACCCGAATAAAGTTGGCTATACCACCATTGCCAAAATTTCGATCTGCTTGTAATTCTGATTCGCGCCCATGCAATGGTTGAGAGATGTAAACGACGATGAAAATTCAGTAGCGTGTTGCTGACTGATTTAATTTTTACTGCTTCCGTAAGGCATTGATTTCATTAAAACCTGTTTGGATTTAGAAAAGGGTATGACGCACTAACACGCCAATCCCACAGATTTAAAAATATTTGTGGATAATTTAGGTAAATTTGCGTACTAAATTTTTTCTATTTTCCTCCAGCATGGTTAAATCTATCAGATACCAATTCGTAGGAATGTCTCTCTTTATCACAGTATCATTGAACTTAAAACATGTTAAAACATTTTCCAGAATACCGTATACATGTGTTAAGTTCGTTCGGTTTTGTTCGGTTTCGATTAAAAATCAAATATACTAACTTTACCATAAACATCCTATAAAATTTGTGTTAACAAATTGTTTTGCTAAATTTCTTCAGCATCTTCGCCATCGCCATCGCTGGCGTCAACCATTCTGTTTTCACTGTCGTTATGTCATGTCGCCATTTGCAATTTTTCTCCTCGTTTCTCGTTGCTCACGCAATTTACTAGTTGTTTTTTCCACCGTCTGCTTGTTTGTGGAAGCCGCATAAAAGTTTGTGAAAAAGTACATATTTTTGCACTATATTGGGTATTAAAGCATTTACAATAAACAAAGTATTATTGCAAAACAATAACAGTTATCAAAAGAAAAAAGTGATAAAAGGAAGAAGTAGAGCTCCCTGTGTTTTTATGTGCAATCAATCTAAAAGAATTTGTGACATTCTCATAAATTGGTATAATAAACTGTATTAGAAGAGGAAAAAAACAACAAGTACAAGCTAATTCCTCCTTCCAATAGACGCGGAACAAATAAGAATCAAAGGTGAGTACAGGCAAAATAATTGTAAAGACTTTGGACGCTGTGCTGCAGCAACTACAAAAACCTTGCAATAAGCAATGAAGTTAGTTCTGTTTCACGATAACGCAAAAAATCTGGCGAAATTTAAAAAAGCAAGAGGGAGAAAAGTGGTTTTTATGGTTAACGTTTTCCAGTGATTCTTGTGGTTTCCCAGTTTGTGTGTATGTATAATTTTGATGTTCCTAATTTCACATTATTCAGTTTGTTGTAGTTGCAACCGTTGCTCTTTCTGATTTTGAGGTATACGCCGCTGTTCGGAAGTAATTGTATCCAACACGATTGTAACAAAACGGTAATTTGTTAAAGACTATTCTTTCTCCACAAATGAGCGTTTTATTTTGTGTTTACATGAGAATGTTTTATTTACGTGCGTGTGTGTGGCATGTGTTTGCGCCAATTCCGCCCCAACTTGTGTTTTTTTTATTTTATTAATTATAATGTCGCAAAAAATTGATGTTTGTCTTAAATGCGTTAAAAATCTTGTTTGCCAAAATATAAATTTCATACATTCCTTCTGATGGCTGTCATCATGCAAAATTGTGTGCTTTGTTGTTGTTCTGCTTTTTGTGTATTCTTTCGCTGCTGTCATCGCCTTTTGTTAAGGAACGCATGCGCCAGAAGTCAGTGGCAGCGAAGTCGTCGGGAATAATCAGCGTTGCATTCAGTTGCAGTGGATAACACATACTATTGTGTCCAAAAAGCAATCCATCTCAAATTTGAATTACGCGGGTACAAAATATATGTATCGATAGAAGATGGTGGTATTAGCAGAACAACCATTCAAATGGATTGCAGCTTCATGGACGATGCACTGATACATCGTCAGATAAGTGAACGTTTCAAAAACTCACTCTTTCCAAGCAAAATATGTAATCTTAGCCCGTTTTTAGTATACACTGAAAAGTTAATCTAGTAACACGTTTCAAATACCACGCCCACAATTAGGCCTGACCCGTTAAAAAGTGAATGATTACCCGGGCAGGATCGCCGGTGTTAGGATATTGTTCGAGTAAATTTTTTTTCACTGAATCACTGCCACTTTCGAATTTAATATATTTGTGATTGTAAAAGCCACCGACAGCACAGAGAATTACAGACAGAGGCCGCATTTGTCTTTGTAGTGAACTTTTTAAGTCAGAAAATAAACAAACAAATCTTCAAACAAACAGTTTATATTTTACATGAATTGGTAAAAATACGTTTAAAGTTTCTATACTTTTTAAAATTACATTTATTTATGCCTACACCTACCATCATAAACATACCTCAAAATTTTGAGGAAGCACATATGGAGTCTAGAAATATTAGTCCAACTTGTTTCAGTATATAGTTCTAGCCCGTAAATGATGCAGGACATAAGTAACCTATGACCCAGTTTATATTTTACATGAATTGTTAAAAATACGTTTAAAGTTTGTATACGTTTTAAAATTACATTTATTTTTGAGCAGATACGACAAAGAGTCCACTGAATTTCAGATACGAGTCAATTTCAAATCAAAGACAAGGAATTGATAAAAATGATTTTACAATAGTGTAGGGTGATTTTTTGATCGTAGTTTTTTAAAAAATCGAATAAAACATTACATAAATATAATATATGATGCAAATCATATATTACAATCTTTTATTGGAATCCATAAACTGGTCTTTGCCATTTAATTTTTGAAGAAAATTTTATGCAAATTTTTCTACGTTGATGTGAGGAGAAAATCATTTCTAAATAGTTGAATAATTCAGAAATCCTGTTAAAAACAAACATTCCAACCAATCCCATTTGTTTGCTAGTAATTTAAGACCGAATTTTGTGAAAGTCATTTATGGAGATTTTTAAATTTTTCGATCTAGTTTTCAAAGACGCTGCTCTGGTTAATGCTGTTTTAAGGCTTCCTAAATTTCTATGGGGAGTCTTGCAAGTCTGACCACAGAGCATAATCCAGGGGATTGAGATCTGGACTCCCTGGTGGCCAATCTTCTGCTGCTATAAAGCCAGGAATATTGACTCTGTGCACTCCTGCGTGGTTTTAGCTTTTTGCGCAGGAGCAGAGTCCTGTTGGAAGATCCGTCTACGTCCATTGAAAAGGGTATTGGTCAAACCCTCTAATACATCTTTTTGGTAAACCTTTGCACCAGTTTTTACGCCCTTTTCACAGAAATGGAGGGATGTGACACCACGGTGGGAGACCCCCCACCAAACTATTACGGAAGAGGGATGATGGCCACGTTGAACCTTTGGAACAACTTTTTTCGCTTCCTTAGATGAAGTGGCATAAATCTTGTCATTTTGTTTGTTGAAAACTTCTTCCACGGTAAAAATTTTCTCATCCGTAAACAGAATGTTTTCATGGCCATTGTCCGCGTGCCACTGCAAAAGTCGCTTGCATCTTTCCAGCCTAATTTTTTTAGCTGAGGAGTTAGAAGATGCCCCGTGGACCGACGATAGGCTTTCATATGCAGATCATCCCGAATCAGCCTAGACATGGATCTGGTTGATATATCCAATTCCTTGGACATGATTTCCTGCTTTCTAAGGGGATTTCTCCGAATTCTTTCACGCACTGCCTTTACTACCGCACTCGTACGGACAACGCGCGGCCACTTTTTGGCCTGTCTTCTACTCCAGACAATTCGCCGAAGCGAGCAATAACACTATAAACGAACATTCTTGATATTCCGAGTGGTTTTAGCAATTCGAAAATTTGGCCAGCACTCTTTCCGCACTTATGCAACGCTATTACGCCGACTCGATTCTCTTTAACGCCCCACTCCATGTTAATAGATTGCAAACTGAAACCAAACTGACTAGTATTCTTCACTAATCAGTGCATGTGTTCTGAAAAAAAAGTTAACGGTTCTATTCCCGCAAGAAGTGTTGAACGATAAGCGCTGGAAATTGTGTAACAGAACATATGGCAGGACTATGTATATATGTGTGTGTACATCATTTCCATATAAAAAAAAAACTATTATTTTTAGGATATCTACGGAATTAATACTCGAATATGTCGTTGACAATTACCGAGCTGTCTGCGGCCATCATGGTACATGTTTGGACTTAGCATTCCACCTCCTTCAGTATACACAATACAATAACCATAACGTAGCCATGTTTAGTGAGTTTAATTATAAATTCATACAAACAGCTCTGGGAGTGTTTAACATGCTATGCTTCTTTCTGCTCCTCTTATTCAAAACTTACTATTCGTTACATTATAAATGCTTACAAATTTTAACATTTAAGAGTTTTCCCTTTATGTTTGTGACTTTTTAATTAACTCTTTCATTAGCAACTGTTATTAGGAATTCACTAGGTCATACTAATTCTCATCACCCTGTGGCTTGTTATGTTGTGACAATGACGAACGAACAGAGAAGAGTCAGTGAGCTTGTAATGAAAAACGATTTACAAAAAAAATGCACATTAAAGTCTGTTTATTTTGGCTATGAATTTGCTGGTAAATAAGAGAAATACAGTACATTAGTATTAATGTACACACATATTGTCGTTGACATTGAACTAAATTCTTCTTCTCCATGTTTTGTTGCATGATGCTCGCCTAACTACTTGATGCTGCCTGCCACTCTTACTTCTGCTGCTGTTGATGGTGTTATATGGTTGACGACATTGCTTTTCGTCATCATCGTTTTCCTTTTGAGACTTATCATGTTGCAGTTCTGATGCAGCTCGAATTCATTATCGCCATCATAATGTTGTCTTCCCCAAAAGGCGCAGTTGCCAGCTACCCATCCATTTATTTATCCACTAACCGACAATGTTGTTCGCCTTGTAATGTTCATGACTTCTAAAGATTTGCTGCTGCTGTTGTTGCTGCCGCTAAAGGCAAAACAACAATAACAACATTGCTTTTTTGCGTTGTGTTGCCAGATTTGGTATGAAAATATCATTAAGACAATAGCAACATTCCATATTTAGCAGATTTTCCCACACTCCCCGAGCGAACACAAAAGAAAACTTTTGCTTAACCATCAGCCAGACAGACGTCGTCGCCGTTGCTGCCGCCGTTGGTGCTTTGGGCTGCTGAATGAGAATGACTAAATGAAATGCATTAAGTCGATGTAAACAAACCCAAATATTACGTAAAACAATTCTCAAACAAAAGTGAAAAACTCAGTTTACGCTACAAACAAATGAATGGCGGCAACGAACGAAATGCTGCCAGTTAGTAACCAGTAGTTTTTTTTATTATCAAGAGTTTGATTTTGATTTGTTTTTGCGTTCTATTGCAAATCCGACGGAACAAGTTTCATTTTATTTATAGCAGATGAATTTCTAGTATTTTCTTGCTTTATTTAGATTATCAAGTAAGGGGATTAAGTAAAGATAGTAGCCTAGTAGTCGTTATTTTTTATTTCCCTAAACAAGGTATATCGTTTGCCTATGAATTTGCTTGAATATTAGAGAGAATTTTCCCTGTGAATAAATCAACATATCGGCAGTTTTTTCTATGTTATTAGTAAATTACAGGAGATTTTATTAAGACTTCATCTAATCTGAGTTATTGCACGGAAGGTTAACGGATAAAAACGTAGAAAATTGGGAATATTTTTGGACAGAAATGGTAGACAAGAATTCATTTGTCTTAAAACTTTGGGAAATTGACATAAACTGCGGCCAGAATTTATTGTTAGTGTTGTTATTAACGTGTACATGTAAGATTATAATCTAATTTCATGTCACGCGAATATAAAATTCGTTATCAGTTTTATAAGTAAATCTTTTTAGGCTTCTACTAATATACAATCCAAAAGTTAAAAGAGGAACTGAATGAACCTTATCACCTGAATTATATTTGATCGTAACTATCTGAAGCAGTATTTTCCACATATTCGTGGAAGATGTGAACGAGATTTTGCTCAAGTAATAGCAGGACAATCTTTTGCACATACAACTTCTTCTTCTTCTGTGATCCACGTTGAGGTGAGAGAAAACATAAAAGACAGAGGCAGGCACGAAGTCTTTGTTACTGTCTTTGTTTCGTCCCTTTGACATATTGTTTGCACGTATATCCATATTCACAGAGTCGATATCGAATGAAAAGCTTCTGCACATTGCTCATTTACATACTCGGTTCGATGTCATTGACACTGACAAAATATCGAGTATAAAAGTACTGCCGATATCGATAGGAAAGCATCGAAGTTCAAAGTATCTGTATCGATAGGATAGCAACGAAGTTCAATTTATCGGTGTCGGTGCTAACGGCACTTTTTACGAATATTTTGTTAAAAAAAACGAAATATGGATGACTTTTGTAAAATATTTGTGTACCAAGCTGAAAATTTGTTTTTATATTATAGTTTAGTGTAAAGACTGGAGCATAAGTAACGTTAACGGCGACTATATTGAATGCGTTCTTGTACATCATTTGGTTTTAACTCGTGAACCAGTTGCATCTTATATGGGAAAAGATGTAAAGATGTATGTAGATGTATGTAAAATTCTTTGCAAAGACCGCCTAGACATCTCTAACTGCTGAGAGCATCGCCTGTTGGAAATGTTGGGGTTTTCCTCAATACTTGCATTCGAGCAATGATCACTTCATTTCAAACTGCACGAGGTCTTCCAGCACGCAAAAGATCACAGACAGCCCCTTGTTGCCCAAAACGCTGAACCATCGTAAATTCGGTAAATTGTTGGAGCGCTAGGAGCATTTAGAACATGAAAGAAATTTCCGTCATAAATTTCCCAAGTATTATTTAGTTAATTCTGTAAAGAGACGAAAAAAAAGACTTAAATAAAAAAATGTATTCACTGATCAAATCTTAGCGTTACTTATGACAACAATATCGTAAGTGATGAAAATTTACAGAAGATAGGAAAAATCGTTTCTAAAAACTTTATCGCTAATAATCAAAAAGTGATAAACATCTCAATCGTTTGTCATTGTAAAGTCATTTTGGGATCTTAAATAACATTTTTGTTGGCATGTATATTTCTGTTAATAGAAAAAATAGGACAATTTTACAAAAGTTAAGCTCATCCCACTGCTTAGATTTTGCTACAAACAGGGAGGCGCACTAAATGCGCTACAATTACAATTTCAAATAACTTTTTTTTTAATCAATATATATTTCATTTATTTTTTTTTATTGTATAGAAAATTCAATTGTATTTTATATAACTCGTTGGTTTTGAAAATGAAAGACCGTAAATGACCTCCATGCTCATTTACGCATATGCGATACCTGATCAAAAAATTATTCATTGCGGCCTTGAGGGATCGGAGTCGGGATCGCCGCTTCAATTATTGTTTTAATGGAATGCTTCAGTCAAATTTCTTGGTTTCGTTTTGTACACCCCTTGCTTGACATAACCCCATAAAAAAGTCTGATGCAGTCAGGTTAGATGATCTTGAGGGCCAGCGGAAAGTTTAGTTTTGTGGATAATAACTTGTTTGGGAATTTTCGTTGCAACTCCGCCATAATCCATTTGGCTATATGTGCATTTCGTACATCTTGCTGAACCAAATGCTTTTGAAACGAATACATCTTCGGCACAGTTCTGAGCAAAAAAAA
>JAHXMU010000451.1:306442-325017 GCA_019455685.1 Philornis downsi | reverse complement strand
TCACTAAATATGGAATCCAATAATTGCTTGGCATACAAAAAGAAAAAGTGATTGCGAATCGGAAGTCACCTTAATATGTAGTCTTTCACAAACCCAATTAGGAATAATGTAATATAATTCTGAAATTGCAACCAATTTCGTATTATACATCATATAAACAATGATTCAATTCAAAGTATGCCTTTTAGACATTTGTTGAAGTCAAGTATTTTAATAATATTGATTTACAATATAATAAGCTTCAATAGCATAACACTTACAAACCAAATGTGAAGGAATTAAACAACCTATGACGCCGAATCGTTCGTTCAAGTCTTCCGATTGATTATAGAAAAACCGTAGAGTGTGTATTCTAATTTCAAAAAATTAATCAATGTACTCGTAATAATCAAAGATATTCAACATCACTTTAGGTACTAACTGAGGAGACCACTAATTATTTAGCCGAAAACTGGAAATCCTTCAAAGAAACTATTGTTTGAAATTGTGTAAATATTGACAATCACCTTAAGCAGCGGCAGCCGCTCGGTTGCTCTACAAATTTCAGTTCACTCCATTACTTTTTTTAGGCGACTTTGGGGTGAGAGTAAGTTTAGTATTTATGTTGATGATGAACCATAGTTAGTGTTGTTTTTTTTGTATGTGTAGGGCTTTACTTCCCTTTATGGTGTGTTGTCGCCCCTGCCTTCCGCTTCTTTTCCTTATGGAGGTTTCTTTTCGAACGCATTTATGTTTTATACTTATTTATGTAATGGAATAAAGTGTTAAGGTATTAGTTGGGCAAAGGAGCACTTTTTTGCGTTTACATTAAAACTCATTTAAGCGCGCAATGTCGATAATGATGTTCATCATTACGAGGATGTTGATTATAATTGTTCGCTTCGCGTTTTCACTGAAAGACACCACCACAAAGGCCGCCCACCATTTGGGTTAGCTGTCACCGTTGACTGCTCGTGTGTTGTTGCCTGCCCCTGTTATTCTCGGTCCCAGGCAGGAAGGCCAGGTAGTACTGCTGGCTGGCCGGTCATTAGGAGTAAATGTTGGTTCTGTTATTGTTGTAAGTGTTTACCACAATCACATTGTCATTTCTTGCCATCATACCGCCATAGCCCCGCCGCCGCCCCGATTACTGTCATGGTCAGTGGTGCACATGTTAACTTTTTTGTGTAGAGTCCTCCCGTAAGGACTTTGCAAGCATGTGTTGTATTTCGTGTTCATAACCAAATCCAATATCCGAGGATGACGATGGTGTGTTGTGGTTAGCGTTTTTTTTTTCTTTCCTTTCCTTTTCCCGTCCGTCTGTCCGCATGTCCTGTGTGTGTTATATTATTAGTAATTGTCATAGGATATAACTTCCATTTAATATTTTCCGCTAAATTATAGAGCGTGTGCCCCAAGGACTATTTGTATGAAAGCACCAGTGCGGGCATGAATGCAAAAAGCGAAAGAGGGACAGTCAGAGTTTATAGAGAGAGTAGAAAAATAAAAAAATAACACAGGTAATGTCTGCTACTTCTATGTGTTGTAGGACGGACAACCTTCCTTCCGTCCATGTTTCCGTTTATATTCTTTCATCATCGCTGGCGTTAGCGTCTCGTCGTTGTCGTTAATTGTTTGTGTTTGTGTTGTGGCGTTTTAAAACTTTGCGTGTTTAACATTAAGCACATTTGAACGCCAGTCCATCCATCCATTGCAATGGCAATCCGTCTTTACAATATTTTATGGCCGTCTGTCCTTTTTACATCTTTACATGCACTTTCATCCTCAGGGATGATGAAAACAAACGAATGGGGAGTTTTCCACATTTGTGTACGCGGTGGCCCTAAGGAGCAAATTATTTGTTCCTCAGGAGAAAATTAGTCTCTTTTGAGGAGAACATTATTTAGAGCCGAAGAAAATGTAAAGTTTTTCAAAGCAGCTTTGGCTAACACAGTTTAAAATACATAATTAGAAATTCGAAATTCCTTTAATTAGAAAATTAATTAGAAAAAAATTAGAGATTTCTTTTCAAAAATGTAGGAAAAATCAAAGAAAACTTAATAGAGAGAATAGAGAAGAAATTTAATAATAAAGAAAAAAACTGTTGACATTCAAAAAGTATCATATGAGCTCTGAAGAAATGAATTTTAGAAAATATTTCAAATCTAGGATAATGAGTATATAAAACATCTATTTGAATTTTAGAAAACATCAAACAAAGCTCAGAACGTTTTAGATGTAGAATAATAATAGAAATCAGAACTTATCAATTGAAAATCTGAAAATACATCTTTTACATTGATGAAGGAAAGTAAGTAATTCGTAATTACAACACAAATTTTAAAAAGAGCAAGAATACAGGTGATATTTAGAGATAATAAAGAAAGAAATATTCAACTGAAATTCATTTAAATATCAGTAGAAATTTTGGCAAGGTCCGAAAATTTACATTTTCTGTTGATATGACACTAGAAAATAAAAAATACTGCATAGTAATTTTTATGAGGTCGTTTGTTTTGGTATGTTTTTGCGATGTTATTGATTTAAAAAGGCTACTAAAGGCCTGTAAAGTACAAAAAATGAACGCTCCGGTGGACGGGAAATTGCTGTTGCGAATTGTTATAATTTTTTTTAATTAATTTTTTTTTAATTTTCCCATATAATTTTTTGGAATGCGCTTTAGGTATAGTTTGTGGGGCTAAATAAATGTCTTCAATAGCAATAAAAACCCCATTAATCAACTTCAAATGCTTCACATTTCAGTAGTTTGATCTGCAAATAGCTACTCATTTACCTGCTAACATTTCGATTTTCGGACAACACAACTTGTTTCGATAGGATCCTTTCGGATCTTTCTCGTCTATAATTTTTATGAGGTCATTTGCTTCGCTATGTTTTTGCGATGTTATTTATTTAAAAAAGCTATTAAAGATCTGTAAAGTACCAAAAATGAAGGTAAGTTACTGTTCGATTGCAAATTTTTTGTAATTTAATTTAATTTTCTCATGTAATTGATTGGAATGCACTATAGGTATAGTTTGTTGGGCGAAATATAGCCCCAATAGCAATAAAAGCCCCATTAATGAACTTTACATGGAACGAATATATGTTCACGATGTTGATTTCAGTAGTTTGATCTGCAAATAGCTACTTATTGACCTCTTAACATTTCGATTTTCGGACAACATAGCTTGCTTTATTATAACTGCATCAATTTATTCTGGACGATAGCATCCTTTTCGTTATGTCTTGCCTATAATTTTCCCTGAAAAGACGATTTTTGTAAAATGCGGTTAGGCTGCAAAATTAATATGCTTCTTAAGTGTGATCGTTTTAGCTTCAGCCCCTCGACCTAATCTCTGGTTCAATTTCTTTCCCATTATATTCCTGTTTGAATTCGAAGGTTCGAATATTCATAGTTTTCCTCTGTGGAGTGCTAATTTCTAATTTAGCGATTTCAGCTTCTGTCATTTGGCTACAGGCCTTGTTAATATCAAATAAGCGTGAATTTCAAACTATATCTTAACGTTGCGCGAGTACCAAGCACGACTAATTTTGAAATTTTCAGCAGCAACGGTTTGACTTGGGCGATGGTATCATTACTGTCCCCATTCTTTCATGTTTTATCTTCCAAAGCCGTGAATTTCTTAAAATTCAATCTCATCTCTCCCCTAAGCTGACAGATAAATTTATACACCCAATTTCAAGATACCAGCTTGAATCTTTATGACTTTCTTATTATATCGACTAAGAGCCCGAATTTCGAAAAATTCCCTTTTTGAGAGTGACTACACTAAGATGTAGGGTATGGTAGCAGTGTATAAACATAATTTTATGATTCTAATTTCAGACTTTTTTTTATGAACGATGGTACTATTTTTTTGCCCTTATTTAAGAATTACGTTACGATTTTTGTTATGTTACGTTATTTGTTCCATATAAATCGCCTTCTGCCGCAAATATGCTGTGAGGGAAAGGATATTCCTAATATTTCGTACACTCTTAACCCTATTTTCCGCCCTGATAGTACGAATGCAGCAAAATACTATTCTCTCTTCCTCCGAATCTTTAAGGTAGATTAACGTAGCAATCGTTTAGTCCATTTGGACTGTTTTGATCCCTTTTATTCAGTTTTCATCTCTAAAACCAAGAATTTAGAGAATTTGGCTGTTTTGAGGAGGAAATTATTTTAGAGCCGAAGAAAATGTCACTGGTTAACACAGTTTTTATCTCTAAAAGCACGAATTTAAAAATTCCCTCTATGGCGCGTTTAGGTTGTAAGTGGAATATGGAAATCAATTCTCTTGTGTCTAGTTCTAGCCGTTTAAGCTGGATAATCGTATCGGATTTGTCCCTTTTTTCATATTTTTATCCCTAAAATTGCGAATTTCGTGTAAGTTCTTCTCATATCGTGCCTACATTGGAAGGGAATTCTACGTTTAGCTGATTAGGCTGGGCGATGATATCTGGTTTGCCCAGTTTTTCCCGTTTTTACCCAGTTTTACGAATTTCGGAAAATCCACCCTGTCACGTACGATAAATTCATTGTCGTTGCATTTCTACTCTAGAAGGCGGCCAATATGTTCTCCGGTTTTCATGATCCTAACCTTAGCCGATTTATTTTGACGATGGTACAAGATTTGTCCCCCTTCATACTGTTTTTACCAGTACTACTACTACTACTACAACGAATTTTGTTTAGAGTTTTTGCAGAAGCAAATATACACATGACGTAAGGCATATTAACAATATTTATTAATGTTAATGATAATTCCATGATTTGAATG
This sequence comes from Philornis downsi, assembly GCA_019455685.1. Taxonomy (NCBI): domain Eukaryota; kingdom Metazoa; phylum Arthropoda; class Insecta; order Diptera; family Muscidae; genus Philornis; species Philornis downsi. The sequence goes on along the minus strand of JAHXMU010000451.1, from coordinate 320,251 downwards.
GCGAAGAATAGATAATTTTCAAGGAATTGAATGTGAGTGCAAGTTTGGTCAAAAAGTACTAATTTTATTATGACTCTTTTCTGTGCTTTTGCCCTTTGTTGTCCAGCAGTAAACTATATGGCCGGCTCTATTTGTCGTCATTTGTTCCTACGTTTTGTATTTTCGTGCATTTCATTTCTTGTCTGTACATTTCGCTTTTCCAGTGAAGAGCTCCTCTAGAATGTCTGGCTTGTGGCAATGTCGAACTATTCACTATCCTATGATTTAATGCCAGTGGTAACTGTGCGGATGGACGAATAAATTGCGGACGCGCGGACGGACGCATTGTCCTGGCTGACTGACTGCCTGCTTAATGTGGTGTTACCTGCTTGGTTACTCATTTATCCAAATGGCTAACCGCTTGTCAATCTTCTATCATCATTATGGGGAACTGTACTTGAGTCGCTGGTGCTGTAGTCTTTTTTTTTTTTTGTAGATATTCTATAAACAATTCTCATGTCGAAATTGTTGTACAAGTAGGGATTTTCTCCTTCATGTAGTAGGGGCGATGTGTTTTTATTTTTCTTCTTGTTCACCAAAAACACTTGAGACTTTTTGACTTCTTTTTTTCTTTTTGTGTTGGTTGGATGCATAGAGTTTTGGGAGGTGTGGTGGGACGAGCTATACGTTGTAACAGAATGTAATAATGTTAGGTTTGCTTGATGGTCATGTAACAACCAAGGATTTAACTCAATTTAAATGAAAGTTGTTATACTCCAGACGAAGTTGCAGAGACGAGGAATAAACATTTGTAATCATAAAGAAGGAAGCAAAGTAAAAAAAAAAAAAAACAAAATCACAGAAATTGCTTCAATTAAATAATTTCGCCATTAATTTTATTGTACATTTGACATTTTTATACTATTTTATTTGTTGGTAAAACAATGACTTATTCGTTTGCATTTTTTTTGTTTTGGTGGAATATGTCCTTTGGTCGTGATTTGATAATGATTGAATTGAATTGCATAGAAATAGAAAGAGAGAGAGAGATAATGTAGCGAAAATGTTATTATTTTGAATCGGCATTATTTTTTCATTTGACAGGACATGCATTTAATTGGGATATTCTTATTCTATTGCAGGAATTGTTTAATAGCCTTGATGTCTCAAGAGATTGTCTTTATTAAACTGAAGTCAATTTTTTTAATCAATTAGTCAGCTTAAAGCTTTAGAAAATTGTTGTTCCCAGCTGAACTGAGCCTCGTTATGATTTATTTATTTGATTGTAAATGGGATCCTATGAATTTTCGCATTGGCCAAGCAGACACAGCAGTTACTTTCACTTCCATTAAAACCAATAGTAAGTTAGATGTCAAATAAAAGTTATAAATCTACAGCATATTCGTACAGCTCCATTTTGCTCCGTTGATGTTAGCCACATTTAGTGTTTCGAGTTCTACCAGTTAGATTTTTTATGTGGATTTACAGCTATTTTAGGGGATGAATCCCCTTTTAAAGGAAGTATTATACATTAGCCATTCAAAGGGGATATTTCTTGTCTTATCAAAACGTCGTCTAAAATCTTTTTACGGCAGATCTGTTGATTTACCTTTTCGCCGTATTCAGTGAAAACGGGTAGTGAACAGCGCACTATGACAGTTATTGCGACTCAAACCATCACTGATGCGGGCGTTTGCTTTCGCAGAGCAATTTGCTGGTTTAAGTCAGTCTTTTGATCTGCACTCTAACCACATATTATCATTTTATTTGTTTATATATTGCTGAACAGTTAACATTTTTTCATCAGAGAAAACCAATTTGTAAAGTTAGCCACCAACGTGCAAGTAGTTCTGCTATACGAGCAGACACATTAAAAATGTTTGCCAATTAAACTGCGATTTGTCGTGGAGTACATAGAATTATGGCCTTCACTTTCCAACCATTTTTGGCGATATTAATGTTTTTCGATGTCCACAACCACGGAGTTTTTTGATGCCACAGATATTATTGTTACATGTAATGGTCCGATATGCAAGCATTTTGTTCACACGCTAATGTTGTAGCTCATTAACAATGGCTGGTTGGGATTTTCCCGACATTTGCAAAACAATAATACTGTTGCATTTGAATTCTATTTCAATAGCATTTTTTAATTGCGACGTAAAAAGATAGGTTTGCTTAGGCTTGTAAACAACATTACACACTGGCGCTTTTCAAGATTTGAGCGCGCTATCATTAGCTGTTTGGTTGCTACAGCAATGTAAAGTTGGTAACACTACTTCTGTGTTTATTGAACGTGTCGCGGTTTTATTAACATGAACACGTGTTTCGTTACACCAGGGATTCCCAACAATATTCTTCCAAGGACCCCCTCATACATTCGATATAATGCCAAGGACCCCCACTCATTTCTAAACCTCAAGCTAGAAATATTCTAGATGCCTAGATGAAAATGCTTGTTCACATAGATAGGTAGTTGGTAATGGAAGGATATTTTTCATTGCCTTATCTCCAAGTTCTTTGTAATCCTTGCGTGCTGTAGCCCAGAAGTCTGCAATTTTCTCAGCATTAAAAATGTTCTTCATTGTGCCACATCTAGACAGATCCACAAGCTGATCTTGTTCTTCTTCTGTGAGGCCTTGGATTTTTTCTATTTCTTGACAAGTAAAGGGATTTCGAATCCAACTATCGCCAGAGTCAGGTTCAGGGAAATACTCCCTAAAAGTGGTGGCTAGGCTGTGAAGATGCTCGGCTGCGTTGCTCCTTATCTGGTCAGACAAACTCTCCTCTGAAGACTCCAGGAATTGTTTTTCAAAGTAGGGAAGTTAGTGAAAGACTCCTTTTCAATTCGTGCCGCCCAGACTTGACACTTTTTGACCATAGCACTAATTTTGTCTTCAACTTTGAACATGTCTACATTGTTCCCTTAAGTTGAACACATTTAAGTGTTCAAACACATCAGCTAAGTAAGCAGTTGAGCAAAGCCAAGAAAAGTCAGTGAGACAGTCTGCGTACTTGGTGTCAAGAAGGAAAACACGAACCTCATCTCTAAGTTCAAAAAATCTCGTCAACATTTATAGTAAAAACACAGTGTTTTTTTACGGGTTGGTTTTTTGATATCTTGCGGACTCCTCTGACATGGCGGACCGGACCACCTGTTGGGAACCATTGCGTTACACGATGAAGATTGAAACTAATTTAGTGTTTGTATTTTTTTTTTTAATTTGTAATTATTAACTGTAACCTCTTTCGTATTTTCTCCTCCTCTATTGAATACTGTAAAGTAATGAAATGAAACGTGGAAAAATCTATTGTATGAGAAAATCAAGATATGATTAATAATAACAATAAAAATAATAGTGATCAAACCTATATATATGTATTCACCAACTGCTAATACAAATATTTACTAACCTCTGTACATATATTTTATGATTAAGCATGGATTTATATGTTAGCATTAGCCATCGTATATGGGTCCTTGAATGCGATAAAAAAGTGTACTTGTATGTACACTCGAAAGTGTCACATGTGGAGGTAGAGTTTCTGTGTGTATGAGGGTAAATAGAATTTCTAACCACAGAATTGTGGTATTTATTATTAATAAAAGTAAAACACAAGGAAAGGAAGAGCATAGGGGGGCGAGTCTATAATGATTAATTATACAAAAATAACATATTCTCTTAATATTATTTTAACAAATAGTCCAAATAATATGACATTTCATATTGAGTTAAACAACAAATCCTCCATGTAAAATTATTGTGCACAAATTTTCCTTTTGTTAAGTACAGGCAAATTATTTTCATTTGTTCGTTTCGTATAAAACATGTAATATGGATGTATATTTCATTACTAATCGTCCTAGTTCATTACATGAACTTGACTGGTTCGTCATCATATATCCCCTGTATCAGGTTAAAGACCATGCAAGCTTTGTAAGCGACAACTTCATATAAAGTGTTATCAATTAAAAATGCTGTAATTTTGCCAACTTTGTTTTTTTTAAACATCGGAATATCGCCAAAGTATCTAAAAATTTAAGAAAATTTTGTTATCGTTCGCGCCTTATAATAACACCTCGTCTATCCGGCAAGGCTTTACACGGTGCTCAAATGTGGCGTGATGATATTTTGTCCCATGCCCAGCAAAAAGCAATCTTTATGTTATTGATCGTCTCATATTTTTTGGTTTGATACTTTGGCCACAAGAAGGGATCATAGAGTAAAATCCATTGGGTTGAGGAAAAAGTTGGATTGAGAGGTAGAAAATTTGCATTCAATGAAAACAAGGGGTAAAGGTAAATCAACCAGTCTACCGTGAAAAGTTTTTGAACATTGCCTTGCTACCTTGGGCACGTAAAAAATTTAATAGAAACCATTGGATGTTTCAACAAGTCACGCCCCACCATCTCATAAAGCCTGTAAAATCCAACTTTTGCTACAAGAAAACGTTCTCAGCTTAATTTGTTCACAACAATGGCCACCATATTGGTAATGGTAGGCGTCTTGTAGCATTTACAGAAGGTAAATGCAGGTGATGGTGAGGTGACCTGCGGTGCAAGTGATGAAGTGCAGCAATTGATTTCATCAGAAAAACAAAATTATCAAGTTGCAAGTGTTTTAACAACTTTGCTCCTGCTGCATGAATTGCATTTTGTGCAGTTTTTAAATCTAGCGCTTTCTGTATTGTGTAGGGCTTCAATCGTAATTAATAATTTACTTTTTAATATGCAACCCATGCTACGAGCCGACACCTTTGAAATTATTCGTCAATTGAACTACGCTTTGTCGTGGATTCTCCTGAATTCTGACCTTCATATTTCGAATTATTTCTGGTGATGTTGTGGTTTTAAGATGTCCAGATCCGTGGCTTTTTTTTTGTGCTACCGTGCTATCATAGTAACATGTACTGAACCGATATACAAACATATTGTTTACACGCAAATGTTGTAGTTCATTAGCAATGATTGGTTGCGATATTCCAGCCAAATACAAGGCAATAACACTGTTTGAATTGCATGTAAATGTCCATAACGTTTTTCAAACGCAGCGTAAAACGATATTGTTCCGTTTGCTTGCAAACAACGTAATAGTCTGGCACCTATCAAAAAATGAGCGCACTGTCATTAGCCGTCATCTTGAAGTTGGCCACACTTCGGGCTTTTACCACTACAGTTCCATCACTGTCGCATAAATGTTGTGGAAATTTATGGGCAAAACATTCACATTAATTTATGCGTAAATGTGTTGCATTAAGTTTGTATACAGGGAAAAATTAACCATGTTTTAATTAAAGTTTCATTCATCGCCTGAAAAGTTGTATGGCTGGATATTTCAAGCGCCCAAAGTGAATCGAAATTCGTGCCTCAAACAGTTTGGAGTAGGAAAAAACGCTTTTGATAATACCTCTAAAATTTCTACTAATTATAATTTCTTCGCCTACAGATATGTTACGAGTTGGATTTTGATTAATCCTGTGACAAAATGTGCGATACAAAAATAGTCGCTTATGCCTCCTGACATGTTTTTATACACGCAGAGAGAAAATTCGTGTCCCGTAAAAGAAAAATGAGTCAATAAAATTTTGTTTTGTGACATATATTTGCGGACGACGAAGAGCTTTCTTAACAAACTAATATTTCGTTTGGATTAAATGATGTACTCGTACATTAGTCGGAAACCCTGGAAAAAACGAAAAAAAGTTTACGGAAAAATTCTATTTTCTTTGCCGCAAAAGATGTATTGTTGCAGCGAACTATATGGTATAGTTTTTGTAGGAAACGGTTGATGTTTGCCGAAAATATTTATTTAATTTGGCGCAAACGTAAATAAAAATATTGAATGTTATTATATATACGTTTTATGAATAAAATATATGTATGTTTCTAATAATCTTATATATATACTAGCCGACCCGGCAAACGTTGCTTTGCCTTCAAATTTTATTTTTATTGGAAATGTTTCAATGTTAAACAAAATTCGGTTTAAATACCGTTAGTAGGAGCAGAAATAATTGCTTTTTAATTTGTGGTTTGTATAAGAGGTACCACTCCCCATTGTCCAATCCCGCCCATATTTGCAGCAGCACTTAAGATATGTACACCAAACCGATGTACCAAATTTTGTTCAAATACCGTAAACAGGAGCAGAAATATTGAATATTTAATTTATGGTTTGTATGGGAGGTACCACGCCCCTTTGTCCAATTGGACCGAATTGTAAATCTAAACCATCCCGGGCACCACCCAGACGCATATACAAAAATTTATGCAAAGCGGTCCAGCCGTTTAGGAGGAGTTCAGTGACAACGCCCGTACAGTAAAATTATATATATAAAGATATATAACAAATAGTACCGTTTATTTTGTAATTATTTATAATCAAATGTCATTGACTCATATTCAATTTTATTTAAATTAATGGTTCGTAAACTATTTCTTATTATACCTATAAAATAAGAATATTTTTCTTTGCTAGGATACTTTCTTTCTCACTCTCTCTCTCACCGTTTGATATTGATCAGTTTTGAATGTTCACCAAACATGAGCAAATCACATAGAACGTAGCAACAGAAGTACAACAAATGACTTGAATTAGCCTCTCTCTCCTCTCTTCAACTCTCTTTTACGTTTTCTTTCGTATTTGTATTCTAAATTCCTGCATTCTTCGTAAAAGTTCTCCTCGTTTACCGCAAAAGTTAATCATAACAATTTTCTGGTAAAAGAACGCTCGTTCATATCAATTACAATAACGTTTACAACAAACGCTTTTATTTACGGGAAACGTTGCAATTTTTACGCCAAAAGTTTAGCATACAAATTAAAAGAAGTATTTTTGCGGCAAAAGTGCTGGGAACGTCTTTACGTGTATGAAAAGAAAACTGTATACAGATACTTTTTATACAAACATTTGGCCTTTTCATGTGAGAAAGTAAATCGGAAGAAGTCTTTTATGTAAAATGTTTCTTGAAAAGCGCCTTTCTGGTAGAAAAGTGTATTAGAAGTAGTTTTTCATATAGAAAACCTCTTGGAGATGGCTTCATATAAAAGATTGGTAATTTTACGTACAGAAAAGGGTTTCAGAAGAATTTTTGTGTAGAAGTGTCTTGGATGTCATTCTTTATACAGAAATGTGTTTTCCAAAAAACTCTTCATATAAAAATGTGCCTAGGAAGGCATTTCAATGTAGAATAATGCATTGGATTGCACTTTTCATATGGCAAAGTTCAATGGAAAACAGTTTTTCCATATGGAGAAGCCTTTGACTATATTTCAAATACGGAATAAGGTTTTTATCGGTGCATTTCTTGTAATGAAATGTGTTTTTTTTTTTTTCTCTTATAAAAAAGAATGGACAAAAAGTTTCATATAGGAACACTGTTGAGGGCACTTTTCATAAAAGAAATTTGTCATGGCGGCCGCTTTTGTTATAATAATTGTTAAAGGAATTGTAACGTCATTTCTCATACGGAAATGTGATTTTTTCTCATATAAATGTAAATAAATATTAGTAAAAAGTTTCATATAGGAACTTGTCGATAATAATTTGCATAAAAGAAATTTGTCTTAGGAGTCACTTCTCATGTAAAGGGTGTCCCAACAAGAACGCAAGATTTAAATTTCGCGCCTTTCGAACTGTCATTGTTTGACATTTGAACAATTGTTATTGTTTGCTAGTAGAAGGTACGAAGTTAGTAAAAATGGAGCGCTACACGAATGAACAACGCATTCTCATTGTGAAATTGTTTTACCAAAATGGTGAAAGTTTTGCGGCTATTACGATCAATTTGGGGTCACAATAATGCTCCGAAAGAGTCAACTATAAAGAGATTAAAGGATACATTTGCCAGAACTGGGTCTGTTAGTGATGTAAAGACAACAACGCGTCTTCGACCAGGTCGATCGACCGAAAATGTCGCAGCTGTACGTATTGATGTCGCTCAAACTCCACCCACCTCAATTCGACACCGAGCTCAGCAAATTGTTTTCTCCAAATCCACTACGCAGCGAATTTTGACAAAAGATTTGCATCTTCATGCATACAAAGTTTAATTGACTCAGGAACTGAATGAAGCCAGCTGACCATGGACAGCGAAGGGAGTTCGTTGATTGGGTATTGGAGTGACAACATGAAAATGCTGATTTTGCCGATAAAATCATCATCAGTGACGTCATCTTCAGTGATGAGGCCCATTTCCATCTTGATGGCTTCGTCAGTAGGCAGAATTGTCGCATTTGGGGTGAGGAAAATCCTCGAATGATTCACGAGAAGCAAATGCATCCTCAACGTGTCACTGTGTAGTGTGAATTTTGGGCTGGAGGAATCATTGGAACTTTTTTTTTTTATAAAAATGAGGCATGTCAAGCGCAAACAGTCTATGGTGTTCGGTATGGTGAAATGATAACCAGTTTTTTCGTGCCTAGAATTGAAGAAGTGAATGTGGAGGGCATGTGGTTTCAACAAGACGGCGCCACATGTCATACAGCCAGAGAAACAATTCAATTGCTGCATCAGTCATTTAAATCATGCGTTCTTGTTGGGACACCCCTTAGTAATGTGTTTAGAAGGAGGACACTTATGCTCTACATATTTTATATACCTAAGAAAAATCTTTGGAAGAATGTTAAAAAAACAAGTTATGAATTAGTCAATTTGACTTTCCCAGTCCCTTCGCTCAAATGCTTCTAAAGACATCGAATGACAATTGCATGCTAGAACTCTGCTCCTTCTCATTTATGCAATGTATTGTTTAGTTTTTCCATTATTTGTTTATTGGCAGTTTATTGTGGAGAGGTGGGCAGCAGAGTTTGACATCATTTCTATAGCTTTTGAATGACTTCCTCCTGTCACAATTATTTCTTCATTTATTTCTTCAACATTTTTCGATCGAGATCTACATACTGCAAAAGTATTTAACAAACATTACAGGCAAAGTCATCATAGTTTGTTAATTGCATTTTATATTGTATTGTTGCTGTTGTCGTTATTGCTTTTGCATTAATTAACGATGTATTAACTTGGAAACTCATCAAACTTTAATTTTACAAACAAAATTAAATTAACGAGCCATACAAATATTGAACATTAAGCACTTAAATATTAGCAATTAAATAAAAATCAATCAATTATATATGGTGGGTATTTGGTTCGGATATATGTGTTATAATTTATTTGGTTCACAGAGTACTCGTATATACACTTGTATAGAACTGGCAATCGAAATATGAACCTACTTAGATGGTTATTAGAATACAGATTTTTATCTATTAAAGGCCGCACATGGAAAATAATAACAGGATCTTCGCCTTTTCTTTCCATTGAAGGTAGTTTGGTCGCCCTCTTTTCCGTCGCACAACTAATTTTGATGCGCTTGACCACGTCGATATCGTACAAATTTCAAATAGCTTATTAATCGTATGACGCCGATAATCTCCATTGGATGTTTATTCATTGAATAAGGACTTTGCCATTAAGTCGTTAGTTTTATTAACGGAGGAGTTTTGACAGATGCATTCATTCATCCCACACTTCAAATTTATAGTTTTACACGTTCACGCAGCACTCCCAAAGATTGGGGTTTTAGGTCGCAGAAACAAATAATTTGATTTTATTGCCGTTTATCGGCAGACCCAGTTTTTTTATACTTCCCAGTGCTGAAGTAGGCTACAGTACACTTCGCCGTTTTCTGTTCATGATGACGTCTTTATCATCTTTTGTTTTTGGTGAAGATTTTGTGTCAGTTACACAAGCTTCATACAATGTTTACTATATGGGACTGTCAAAGGTTGCTTTATTGTGGTCGAAAAAGCGGTATGTGTCGATCAGATTTTCTTGAGTCAATTTGGACAGAATAGACTGTAGTTTTTCACATTCGACAGAACTTTACAGGCGATGGATACATACAAGTCTGATACCGTGATAGTTATTATACAAACTTGTATCGCTTCCTTTGAACACATGACGTAACACGCTTAGATTCCAGTCATTGAGGTATGCATTCGTTGAGAAAAATCGTGTTTAGGAGCTGATGCATGGTAAGTATCAGTCTAGCGCCATTGCCATTAAACAGCTCTGTTGGCAGGCAATTAGAGCCAACAGCTTTATTGTTCTCGAGACTTGATATTGTCATTCTGATCTTGTATCTCTTCAGTGTTGGGCAAGCCATGACATTGTCAGTAAATGGTGTGATTTCTCCACTTTATCTACCATTAGGGATAAACAGCTTATACAGGGTGGAACACCAATTGCAACACAATGAGAAATTCAAATAACTCTTTCTCAAATCAATGTATTTCATTTATTTTCTTAATAGATAGAAAATTCAATTTTATTTTATATTACTATATAATTATATAATTGGGTTTGAAGATGATAGACCGTAAATGACCTCCATTCTCACTCGCGCTTATGCGATACCTGATCAGAAAATTATTCATTGCGCCCTGAAGCGTTGAAGTCGGGGTTGCCTCAATTATTGTTTTAATGGACTGCTTCAATTCAGGCAGATTTCTTGGTTTCGTTTTGTACACCTTTTGCTTGACATAATCTCATTAAAATTAAAAAAGTCTGGTGCAGCCTTGTCAGGGGATTTGAGAAGCCAGCGGAAAGTAGAGTTTCTACGCATTAATTTGTTTGGCGATGTGTGCAGTTGCTCCACACGGATTCGTCTTCGGCGCAGTTCTGAGTAAAAATAACTCCTCCGACATCTTTAAATAACGTTCCCCATTGACAGTAAACGGTAGCACGATTCGTGCGCCACCTTAGAAACGTTTTCACCATAATAACAACCAGAACAGGCATCTACGAGTACTCACCCATGAGTAACCCACACGCATCGTTGTGGGAAATAAGAAATGATCGCTTAGACCATACCCATGAGAAAAGTGTAACGTCATGTGCACACCACCCTCGACGGTGGGTAACTACACGCAAACACAATTCACCACTCTTGGGTATTGTGTAATTGGCATCTGCACATTACAGACTATCCATGAGAAATGAGGTGCCGCCATGATTAACTACCCACCGTAATTACGAAAGACAACTACACATTTCCCATGAGTGGCGTCCAACTTTACACAACACAAAGCAGTGGGTAACTCATAAGTTACACATGGGTAACTCATGGGCATCCCATTTGTGACTTATGGGCAACCTATGGCTAACTCAAGGGCACCATAGAGGTGTAAGCGATCATTTTTCAATTTCTGCGGCAATGTGAGTGGGCTGCTCATTCTGAGACTTGGTTACCCATTACTCACAAAATGCGCACTCTGATTGCAGTACACTCTGCGTATCAGCGACCAGACCTGTTCATAACCTCTACTTCTTACATATTGGTGGAATTTTTGGTCTTCACATCTATCCCTGTATTTTCTTTTTAAATCTCCGGTGCTCCACTACTATCACAACTGTTTTTCAGCGTAAAGGCTGGTATTATGTCGACTTTTAGCGATGAAAAATAAAATAAAATGAAAAAAAAAAATAAATTTTTTACTAGACAGTATTATGTCTTTTCGCGAGGAAAATTATGTTAAGTGGCAACGTCAATCTTTTTTTGTTTTTTTTTTTTCTGTTTCCAACACTAAAATTGGAATGCTTAAATTTTCGCGTTTTCACGAGCAAACAATGGCTCGTGTTCGTGAAAAGAACATGATACCTATTTTTAGAAGGCGGTCGGCCTCCCCTTTCGTTTCATTTTGACATTCCAGCGAAGTCTCGTACGCTTTAAAACTGGTAAGAGCGTTGCTAAATTAGAGTAAAAAGGAATTGTATCCCGACAGATGGGATCTTCCTACACCCCTTTTATTATAGTGTAGATCTCAAAATGTTTGTGTGTGAATTATCGTACCTACACCTATGAATTGTAGGTGTCAACTCCAGCGGTTTTTTCTAATCGTTTTATTTATTCAAATCGAAATATTGGACGGACTCAGTACCATATTTTTGCGGTGACAAATTTAATCTATTTTAGCTTGAAAAACTCTACGAAATTTTGAAAGTAACTACTAAAAGAGTCTTCTATTTCTCATTGTCACTAGCTGTCTTTGCTTCCATATACATATATAATTTTTGATGTAGCCTGTATCGAACCTGCGCTTCGAGAATTGTGCACAATTGTATGCTATGTAAAAGCTTGAACGGTTTCTCAGTCTAGTCGTGGAACTTACTAACAGAAAGAAGCACGTTAACCATTTCGTTGATCGTTTTCACAGTCGTCTATCTGTCTGCTTGCCTGTCTTTGCTCATCTATGTTAGTTATACAAATATGTTATTGTGTCATACTTTTTCAATAGTTATCAGCCATAAAGCTTTTATGATAATTACATTAAAATTGAAATAATTAGGTATAGAGGACCTTGTGGTAAATAAATTACTCATGTATGGTATACAACTCAGTGTGTACGTGCGTGTATAAGTATAATAGTCTGCTTTGTACGACTTTATGTTTCAATACATATGTATGTATGTATAAATGTACGGGAGTATTCATCTCCATACGTCCAAGAATGAGAAGTTGGGAGGGCCTATTCGAAGGCCCCTTGTTATACATAAGTTTTTTTTTCTATAGGAAAATAACTTCTTTAATGTAGAAATAATTTTTCCCAAACCTGTCCTCACATGTCCTTATTTATGTGATAAAAGGTTACCTTTAGATATTTTTCCTTAAGAAAAAATTTCGCTACAGACACTTTTGTAAGAAGAATTATTACAGACGTGAAAATGGTCATCACTGTCAGTTTCTTTTTTATATGAAAATATTATATTTTTCACAGACACTATTCCGTGAGCGAATGTCCCCATTCATTAGTTTCTTTCAAAAAAAAGTTCTTCATTACGTACTTTTCCATGTTGTCATCTTTATTATTTTGCAAGACAGGAAATAAAAAATGTTTTAAGTTTTCGGAAAGTTGATTTAGAAATAGTAAAAGTAGCAAAATTTCATCAAATTTCAATGGTTTCTGTTTCTACTACTATTCAACTTTTTTACTTTCACTATTTCTTATATTATTTTATTTCTTATATTTTTCTTAGAAAAAAAGTCTTCATAGACACTCGGTATAGAAAAGAGTCTCTACAGTGATTTTTTGTGTAAAAAATATTCATAAGCACCTTTCGCATAGAAAAAGAGTGTTTATTGACACTTTCCGTACAGAAAAGTATCTTCATAGTCTTCGTATAAAAAAGTGTGACTTTGCAGAGACTTTTTATATGGGAAAATTTGTCTTTATTTTCCTTATAGAAAAGTGGCAGGTTTCCTATAGAAAAATGACTGGAACACAGTTTTTTTTTTTTAAAGAAAAGTGGCTATGATTATGGTTTCCTTACAGGAAAGTGGAAGTGAAGACAGTTTTTTTTTTTTATAGAAAAGTGGCTGTGAAGACAGTTTTTTTTTTTTATAGAAAAGTGGCTGTGAAGACAGTTTCCTTATAGAAAAGGGGCTTGAAGGCAGTCTTCCTATTGAAAAGGGGCTGTGAAGACAGTTTTCTTATAGAATATGACTGGAACATAGTTTTTTTTTTATAGAAAAGTGGCTATGAAGACAGTTTTCTTAGAGAAAAGTGGTTGTGAAGACAACTTTCTTGTAGAAATGTGTGAAGACAGTTTTCTTATAGTTTTCTGTGAAGGCGGTTTTCTTATAGAAAAGTGGTTGTGAAGACAGTTTTCTTATAGAAAAGTGGCTGTGAGGACAGTCTTCTTATAGAAAAATGGCTGTGAGGACAGTTTTCTTATAGAAAAGTGGCTGTGAGGACAGTTTTCTTATAGGAAAGTGGCTGTGAAGACAGTTTTCTTATAGGAAAGTGGCTGTGAAGACAGTTTTCTTATA
>JAHXMU010000451.1:283311-306432 GCA_019455685.1 Philornis downsi | reverse complement strand
AGACAGTTTTCTTATAGGAAAGTGGCTGTGAAGACAGTTTTCTTATAAAAAAATCGCTGGAACATAGTTTTTTTTTTTATAGAAAAGTGGCTATGAAAACAGTTTTCTTATAGAAAAGTGGTTGTGTGGTTTATTATAGAAAAGTGACTGTGAGGACATTCTTCTTATAGAAAAATGGCTATGAAGACATAGTTTTTTTCTATAGAAAAGTGGCTATGAAAACAGTTTTCTTATTGAAAAGTGTATGCGAAGGCAGCATTTTTATAGAAGAGCAGCTCTGAAGACAGTTTTTTTCACAGAAAAGTGGCTATGACGACAGTTTTCTCACAGAAAAGTGGCTGTGAAGACAGTTTTCTTGTAGAAAAGTGGCTGTGAATATAGTTTCCTTATAGAAAAGCGTCTGTGAAAACAGTTTCCTTATAGAAAGGTGTCTCTAAATATATTTTTCTAATAGAATAGTGGCCGTGAAGGCATTATTCGTGTTGACAACTGTGTAAGAAGACGCACTTTTCGTATTGAAAATTGCACATGAAGATATTTTTTGTATTGAAAAGCGTCTATGAAGACAAGTTTCATGTAGAAAACTCTCTATGAACACATTGCATACAGAAAACTGCCAACGGAAATTTTTTCGCATTTATATAATTCATATCTTATTATACATGCCATATCTCACGATCTGTAATTAAATCTGTTTAAGAAGAATAGAAGACATTTAAGATACCCTAATGCCTGAATTTAACGAAATCCGCTCACGTTTCCTTGGCGAAAGTAAGAATTGAAAGCGGTTATCCAGGTTTCTCTGAAACAACCTTTATAATATGGGTCTGCTATATTTAGAATTATTTCTATATAATTTGAGTGAAATAAATGTATTGAGTTAGATACAAAAACTAAAACAGCAGACACATTACAGGATATGATTGATTTTTGTTTCCGTTAAATTGGACAAATACAATATTTGAATTACGTATGTTTGTGCAGGCTTAGTTATGTACGAGTATTAACAATTTCAGAGATTATACAATCTAAATAGTATGGCAAATGTGTTACGTTGTATTTTTTTCTTACAGAAATTGTCCTACAGTTTATATTTAATTACATTTAATAAGCTATCTGATGTGTTTGATTTAAAAAAAAGTTGTCTATACGAAAGGTTTACATTTACACACAATTTGTTAACTTTCTCAAGCAATTTATTAAGAATTTACGTTTCCTGTGGTCAGCCGTGTGTTGTCCCTCCGCTGAAGTCTTCAATTTTTAATTTATAAATATTAAATGATAAAATTGTCCGTATTAAATAAAGTATGCTATTTCAATGTTGCTCTGTCATTGTTATATTATTGGTAGGGTGGTATAAGATGGTCCGATTGAGACTCCGGCCCGTATTCAAATTTGCGTATAAATTATTCAAAATGCGAAAGGAATCAGCTGATATTGACACAACTAAAGACGTTATTACTCGTGTAAATATATATAACAATTTACATTTCATTTGTGTGTACATAAATGTCTCTTATATATTTATAGATTAATATGTATATTGTCTGATGTTTAGTTTATTCTTGGTAAAGTCGACAGAATCTAATATTCATATGGAAAATGTTATGATACGTTGCCTGCCTATTTGCCAGCCAGTCATTGCTGGGAGACACTGCCAAGGTGTTAAGGAAGGCAGCGAAGGCAACCAGATTTGGTACTCACACTTTTCTGTAGAAGAAAGCTGTCTGTAAAAAGCGTTAGAGACTTTAAAATACAAGCTTTCTTGGAAAAGTTTATGCAAGAAAGGAGTTTTATAATGAGTTTCATAACTGATAGATGCCTTCCTGCCTTCATGTACAGTCTTTGTGCACATTTTTATATGAAAAATGCATCACCCTGTGCTTTCCTCCGTGTACACAGAGTAGACATTTTCGTAAGGATTTCATTAACAATTTGTAAGATAAGAGTCTTCTTTTGAGTCTGAGTAAAAAGAGTCTGTATTGACAATTTTATGCATTTATGAAAATTGTTTTCTGTGATACTTTTATATGAAAAAAGAGTCTTCTTAGCTACTTTTCTATATGAAAACTGCCTACACATATACATTTCTATTTCTATGAAAGGTATGAAACGGAAGTTTGCATACTCGTGTTCTCTGTACGAGAAGTCCTCTCATGTATGGAAGAAAACTGTAAAATCAAAAAAGTTTCTGCACACATTTTTTTTTCTATACGAAAAGGTTTTTCATAGACAGTTTGCTATATGATAAGAATACTCATAGATACTTTTCTTTATGAAAAGAACCGTTACAGACACTTTTTTTTAAGAAAAAATTGTCACAAACGCGGCGAAGACGGTATTCTTGTAGAAAAGTGGCTATGATGACACTTTTCTTATAGAAAAGCGGTTGTGAAGGCACTTTTTTTATAGAAAATAGGCTGTGAAGACAGTTTTGTTATAGAAAATTGGATGTGAAGACAGTTTTCTTATAGAAAAATGACTGAGTATATGATAATACTCATGAATACTTTTCTTTATGAAAAGAACCGTTACAGACACTTTTTTTATAAGAAAAGATTGTCACAAACGTTTTAGTGCATGAAAAAATCTTTTATTCTAAAAGCACTGTTCTGTCGGAGAGAAGACTAATTTCATATAGGACTACTTTGCTGTATGATGAAGATACTCATAGATATTTTTCTTTATGAAAAGGGCCGTTACATACACGTTTTTATAAGAAAAATTGCCACGAACGTGGCAATGAGAAATGAGAATGAGAAAAAAATGCCTCAGACATTTTTTATAAGAAAATATTAGTCCGAGTCATTTGTCTATATGAAAAAATTACAATTATACTGAACTCTTCTTCTATTCTAAAAGCATTGTTCTATGAGAGAAGCTTATTTTCATATAGAACTACTTTAAAGATACTCATAGATACTTTTCTTTATGAAAAGGGTCGTTACAGATGCTTTTTTATAAGAAAAATTGCTTTAGTGCATGAAAAAATCGCCTCAGTTATTTTTTTTTTATAAGAAAATTTTGGTCAGAGTCATTTTTCCTTATGAAAAAGGTTCACTCTTATTATTATATTGAACTCTTCTATTCTAAAAATACTGTTTTATCGGAGAGAAGACTATTTTCATATAGAAAAGTAACTGCAGATTCAATTATCTGAAACAAAGGCTTATTAATATAACATATTTGTGTGGACAGAATCTACGTAAACCAGGAAGCTTTATGAAAGTGTAGTTTCGTTGTGGTTCTGATATTGCAGATTTATTTAAAGCATACTCGTATTAGAAATTTATTCCTGATCCATATTTTAAATAACAATTCACTTTCATATATTGACTCGTTCCTTACTTGAATTGAAATTAGAAACTTACATAGATTCTATTTCTCTATCGAAACATAATAAAAGACACATTTCGATTCGAGAATCTGTAATGAAAATATAATTGTATGCAGTTTCGTTTCTTAGTGTGATTTAGAAGTGAAACCAAATGTAGTTACGTTTCTTGGCAGAGGCAAAGTTCTGAAGACAAACTGTGAAAGAAAGGCAGAAAGAAATATTTCAAATAATTTATTTTCTCAATTAATGATACCAGACTCGCAGAAATTGTCACGGCTACTCAAAAATTGTGTCTAGTTTTAACTCGCAGAAATTGTCACAGCTACTCAAAAATTGTGTCTATTTTTGACTCGCAGAAACTGTCACAGCTACTCAAAAATTGTGTCTATTTTTGACTCGCAGAAACTGTCACAGCTACTCAAAAATTGCGTCTATTTTTGACTCGCAGAAATTGTCACAACTACTCAAAAATTGTGTCTATTTTTGACTCGCAGAAACTGTCACAGCTACTCAAAAATTGTGTCTATTTTTGACTCGCAGAAATTGTCACAACTATTGTGTGACACAAAAATTGTGTCTATTTTTTTTGTCTTTTCTTTTTTTAATTAAAAAATTGCACATCAAATACAATTAAAAAATTTCATAAACAGAAACAGAATCTAACTCGAAGCTGTTTGTAATTTCGTTTTGGATACATGAAACAGAAACAAAATTCAATATAATTTTGATTCGGTTGTCGGAACCAGAATAAAAATGTTGTATATTTTCAATTTGAATTCCAGAAATTGAAATTGAAACATCTAAACTATTTTCGGATTTGATTTTGTTTCAGCCAAAGTCCCTGGCGTAAACGCTTTACTGTCTACATAAGCACTTCCTGTAAGAAAAGTGTTACCTATCATATCTATTTCAAAAACTTTATGTCTCAGGTATTTTCCATATACTCGTGTAGTCTTATATGAACAGAGTTATACGAGTCGTATTCATCAAAACTTTCTGTATGAAATCTGCCTATATGAAAATCGTATCCATAAACAGTTGTCTACATTAAAGGTGGTGTGGAAAGCACCTCCATCCTTTTGTGTAGTATCTGAGGCTTCGCCAGACCGAGGGAACTTAGGTCCTTTTGTGGTATTTGGAATCCAGGAGATCTGGAATTCCAACATTTTTAGATACCTACAGGAGGAATGTGATCAAATAACAAATCGTTGATTTTCTTTATTTTACTTATACTTATAAAAGACGAAATTTTATTTAGAGGGTTGAAGAGCGGTTGGTGAATTGATCCTAGTGATGATCGGTGAAAAGAAGGAGGAAGTCACTGTCGTGATCTGCTTGTCGTGGCGATGTTAACTATTCACAACAAAGTAGGCTTTTTTTACAATTACATGGTTAGTTGAAATAGCCTTTACACGGACAAATAAATAGTTGTTTTTAACAATTTATGCCAAATATTTACCAAATGTTATCAACTCAATTTAAGACAATTCAATGTGATTCAATAGAATTTGATGTAATTCAATGCAATTCTATTTAATTAAGATTAATTAAACTAAAAAAAGGCTTAAATGGGTTCAGAAGTGTCTTTTCAAAACTTTTGTATGTAAAATGTGAATTTGCAATGTATTCCCTGAATGAAAAGCGTCTCCAAGGTATTTTTTATATGAAACATATCTGTGCTTATAAGGAAAAGAGACTTAAGTGGAGTTAGGACAATGTTGAGTTTATTCGTTACTATTACCGTACTTATTTTGATGAATATTTACGCACAATATGTAGCTTGCAAGTTATAGCAATTTTTCATTTTTGAAGATTTACGATTTTTGAAGAATTACATAAATTCTTTTAACGTGATTAGAAGTAAGAAAGGGTTTTTCGTTGTTATTGCTTATGTCCTTAAAACATTCCTTTGGTACAGCGCAATTTCAAAGCTCCTCATATTTCGAAAGTTATAACAAAGTTTCATAATAGCGGTTTTTTTTGAAAACAGCTAAATATCCCAAAACGGTAAAATCCGAATTAAGTCGTTTTTCCTTGCAAGCACGGATATGTAGGAAGACGTTCATGAACACATTTTTTTTTTTTAGCAGGGGACAATTTTTGTGACTCCCAAGTTTTTTATAAGAAAAGTAAGTGAAGACACTTTTCATATGGAAAAATGTTTGTGAAGAACATTTTATTTTATGTCCGCGAAGCCTCTGTTTGTACACCCACCGCTTCCTGGTATTATTTAGGACTTTGGCAACAAAGTTTGGTTTTATACAAACATTTTCTTGTCAATATTACAATTTTATAAAGTCTTTTTTTTCTTCCTCTACGCCCTCTTTACCTTTTATGGTATAAATCTTTAATATATGGGTGGTTTTATTTGTCTGTCTTTTTTTTTTTTGTCATTTCGAATATCGAATGATGGAAAACGCTTATTTGTTGTGGCATTTCGCATGGTCCGGTCGACGGAAGGACAAAAGGGCGGACAGAGGACTTGTAATTACATATCGGTGTGTCTTTTTTATGTGTGGCCGTGGTTGCCATGGATGCCCAATGTTGTAACCTACCTGCACTAAATTAAATTTCCCCTAATTTCAAGTTGGACAAAAAAAAGGCCAGCAGTTGTCCTTTTTATTCTATCTGTTTCATTTTACCTTAAATGCAGATGTGTGGTTTTCTATCGTGCAAGGTGACCACCGTGCACATGATTTGTATATGTGGAATATTTAATGATCAATTTATGTGTAGAATTTTTATTGGCCGTCACTAGTCTGTTCATAATTTCTCCTAGTTGAATTATCCTTAATGTCCCCCCACCTTCTAGCCGCAGCTAGTCAGTCTAATTGTCTTATCTAGTGAAATAAATGTACAGGCTATTTCCCTCTGATCTAATCTAGAAGGGTGTTTATGGGTAATTTCCTTTTGCACCCACTTTGCAATGCAGAGGTGGACAGTTCGAAACAGGTGGAGTTTCTATGGTATCCAGGCGATCCTGTGATTGGTCAACTTCCGTTCTAAGGTAAAAGTAGAACCTGTTTAAAATGACACTATATCTATTCCTGTTATACTCTTCCGTCCGGTGGCGTTGAAATCTGCTAAATCATTGTCCTCTTCTTGTATTCTCTCTTTTTGCGATTTCCTATGGCCGACCATCACAATTGTAGACAATATTTTTCTAATAAATATCCATGGTTTATATCTATAACTATTAGTTATATCTACGACTTTGTCGAATACAGAGCTCTGCCAAAAAGTCTTCTGCCCACCGTTAAATTCTACGTTAAGATTATAATTGTTATGTAACATAATTTTGGGTAAAAATAAAATTTACTAAATTAAAAAAAAAAAAACAATTTGTGATAATTAGTGAAACTAAAAAGGAAATTCCTAAGAACAATAACTTTTACTAAATAGTGATAATTGTTATAAACATTAAGCAAAAGAAAAAACAAGAAAATTTTTAAAATTTTTCTACAAATTGCAAATAAACTAATTGTTTAAATTAATTAATTGTTAATTGTTAAAACAAACAAAATTTATATGAAAAGTGTCTAGAAGATAAAAAGGTAATTCCATGATCAGTTCTTAATTTCTTTATATATTTTCCGATCAAAACTTTCTTAATTGCATAGAAAATGGCAGTAAAGTCTTCGGCAAATGAACGATTACTTTGCTTTTCGAGGATTGATAATTAAAACAAAATTGTCAAAATTTAATAATTATACCATTTTAACTATCAAAAATTACATTTGATTTCCATTTTACAATGGAACTATTTATTTAAAGCCTGTGAAATAGTAATTTATAGTTTTGAGAATGTGTTTCCGTTCCCAAATATTAACATTGTTTAAATATATCTGTGGTCACAAGTAAGAACGACTTCGGACAAAATCGACTATATTCGTTATATTGTATACTTCCAATACTGTACTGTAAAAACTTTATAAACTTGTAATTCCCATTCCAAAATTCGTTGTAATTTTGGAATTGGAATTAGAAGTTCATAAAGTTCTAATAATCTTTCAAATCAATGATTTTTGATAAGTTACGCAATATATCTAATTATTGATATTAGTAAGAAAACATTTTTTTATGTCTTTGAGATAAATTCATGCTTTCGAATTTACGAATTTTAATTTGAAAAACGCTTCACGATTTCAAAATAGAAATGTTTAATGTATTGAAAATTTCGTTTTATAGTTTTTAATATTTCCTAACACGAAGTAAAACTGAATAATTTGGATTACATTTGGATGACGTAGCACTTCTGTGATGTAATCATACAATCTATGATAAATCTCTTAAAGTTTGACAGTCGACTTAACGTATTTTTCTAGTTTGTTGTAAATCGCCGCAATTATTAAACTACTATTGGGACTATTTTTTGTATGAGTAGAAACTTGACACGAAATTTTCTACACAGAAAGAATGTTTTTATGAAAACTTGCATACATAAATATTTGCTAGTGCCTAATATACTTAAAATATTTTCTTTCGAGACATACGAGTATATACCTGAAACTTCCTAAGGAATTCATTCCTATCTGAAAATTGGTTACGTAAAAAGTATCTTCCACATTTCTGAACAAAAAGCATGTTCCAAGTTACTTTTATAAAGGGTGTCCCAACAAGAACGCAAGATTTAAATTTGAAATAAAACAAAGATATTTAAAAAAGTCGTGAAACTTTATTATATCGTAAAGTAGACAGAATGAGGTTATGTATACCTTAGAACAACACATCGGGCAGATGGCCGCCGCGGCTTTGCTGGCACACAAGCGATCTTTTAATGAAATTTTCAATGACCGTTTTGCATAAATGCTGCGGTATTTCATTAATGCAGGTTCCAATTTCCTCTTTTAAGACTTGAGTCGTCGTCGG
This sequence comes from Philornis downsi, assembly GCA_019455685.1. NCBI lineage: Eukaryota > Metazoa > Arthropoda > Insecta > Diptera > Muscidae > Philornis > Philornis downsi. Next base: position 298,226 of record JAHXMU010000451.1, on the reverse strand, counting down.
CTTATTCGCGTAAACCATCGACTTTAAAAAACCCCAAAGAAAAAAGTCTAATGGTGTTAAATCATACGATCTAGGCGGCCAATTCTGGTCTCCAAAACGCGAAATAACACGACCGGAAAATGACTGATGACATGTGGCGCCGTCTTGTTGAAACCACTTGCCCTCCATATTCATTTCTTCAATTCTAGGCACGAAGAAACTGGTTATCATTTCACGATACCAAACACCATTGACTGCGCTTGACATGCCTCATTTTTTATAAAAAAAGGTCCAATGATTCCTCTAGTCCAAAATCCACACTACACTGTGACACGTTGAGGATGCATTTGATTCTCGTGAATCACTCGAGAATTTTCTTCACCCCAAATGCGACAATTCTGCCTATTGACGAAGCCATCAAGATGGAAATGGGCCTCGTCACTGAAGATGATTTTATCGGCAAAATCAGCATTTTCATGTTGTCTCTCCAATACCCAATTAACGAACTCCCTTCGCTGTCCATGGTCAGCCGGCTTCAGTTCCTGAGTCAATTGAACTTTGTATGCATGAAGATGCAAATCTTACGTCAAAATTCGCTGCATAGTGGATTTGCAGGCACCAATTTGCTGAGCTCGGTGTCGAATTGAAGTGGATGGAGTTTGAGCGACATCATCACGTACAGCTGCTACATTTTCGGTCGATCGACCTGGTCGAAGGCGACAAAAATGTACAAAAATGTCTTTCAAAAAGCTTCTAACATTGAACAGGAATTGAAGATTCTTGTTTGTAATGTTTGCAAAAACGTTTGCTTCTGGTTGCTTTGGCCTAGAAAATTTCATTTTCGTAAAGCTCCGTCTTTGAATCACGTTTTAGGAATTTTTGTTATAATTCTCGTACCAACTGTAAGATGTTATTTTCTTCAATCTCCTTAAAATCCAAAAATTAGGTTATATTCGTATTTAGACGCTCCGTTTGTAAGATATCAATTTTTTTTTCTAATTTTACCTTGTTTTTTGAAGCAAATTTTCGTGCATACCATGAATAAGATATGGAAGAGCATTACATTTTTAGATCCATTCAACGGGACCTACACTTTAACGACGATTACGAACGTCACATTTTGAGGGGCATTTATTAGACTTGTCGGTGAAAGTGTTCGTCAGATATATCAAGGTGACCGCCGCTTACATAATGACAGGTGACTGTATTGAGGATTGAACCCACAATAGGATAGTCGTGTATTCTACGAGGACGATACCTAAACTAGCCGATCTAACAAAGAAAATACAAAAAACTTGGTAAAAATTTTCTTTATTTTTCAATACGATTTCCTTTTAGCTCGATACACCTTTTTCGGGGATAGCTTGTATAATCTGTTTACAGTAAAAACTGTCAAACTCCTTAAAATAACCATCAATCGCAGACTGCAGCTCTTCATTGTTGGCAATTTTTTTTTAACACCTAGTCAGTTTTTTTTTGAAATTTGGAAATAGAAAATAGTCCGATGGGACTAACTCTGGCGAATAGGATGCATGATGAAGCAATTCAAACTTTAACTATTTTTGGTCATCGCCATGGTGGACGTGTGAATTGGAGAATTGTTTTGATGAAACAGCACATTTTTTTTTTGCCAAATGCGGCCTTTTTCCTAATTTCATCTTGTAAACGCTGCAATAAATGAACATAATATTCGCCGTTGATGCTTTTCACTTTCTGACAACAATTAATAAAAATAATTCCTTATATGCAGATGGAACCGACTTCGCCTTCTTTGGACACGATTCTCCTATTCCAGTCTACTTTTTGACTGTTCCTCTGTCTCAGGTATGAAGTGGTGGGTCCATACCTCATTAATGGTTATAAATCGACGCAAAAATTCTGCTTTATTGAAGTGAAATATCGCCAAACATCCTACTGGAACATTTTCACTGCGCCGTTTTTGCTCTATTGAAAGCAAGCGCGGCGGCACCCATCTTGTGCACAGCTTTCTCATCTTTAAACCTTCGGTCAATATATGATGTAAATCACTTTTTGAAATGCCTATCATATCAGCTAGTTCACGCACCTTCAGCCGACGATCATCCAATACCATTTTGTAGCGTTTTTTAACCGTGTTTGGTGTGGGCACCTCAATTGGTCGACTACTATGGTGTTCATCTTGGCGGCTCGTACGGCCTCGTTTAAACTCTGCTACCCAATATTTTGCAGTCGTAAAACAAGGAGTAGATTCCCCCAGAGTAGAATCTAACTCGGCTTTAATATTGGTTGTACTGAGACCATTCAAATGGAAATATTGAATGAACGGTGACCAATATTTGCAATGTTTACAAATTCACTGAGATCGTTTACAATTGATGGCTTAAATACAAAAACTAAACAACGTGGTGCCTTGAAACTTAAAACATATGTTTTATAAGATTGCCACTTTTCGCCAAAATACACGTCATGTCGGCTAGTTTTGGGATCAGTTTTTGGTTTAGTGAAAAGTTAAAATTCGCCAGACGTAAACTTTACGTTTGACAATACATAATTTCATTTTCGACAAGATAGAGTCGACTGTAATGAAGAGTACATTTTTGTTTACGTTTGCTTTTTTTGTGATGTTATTCGAATGCACATTATAACAGTGTAAATTCGAAGATATTCGAATAGGGATAGTTTCATATCTGTGTTTGTTCAAATTTCATGTAGGAAAAAAGATTTACTCATAACTCAGAATTTATTGTTTTAAGACATTGGTCGTTTTATAAAAAATTACTATTATAGAAACTGGTTTGAGATATATAGAAATATATTGAATATATCGAAATATTTAGTAAGTTAATAAAAAACATATTCTCGCATATATTAATATTTATGTAATTTTTCAAAAATGGCTGTTTTGAAAAATAGCTATAACTTGTGAACTTGCGTACATATATGGTCAAAATAATAAGTACACCCTTTAGTTTTTTTTAAAGGCCCTTAGACAAAAATTTATTTAAATTAAAAGAAAAAAAAAAATACTAATTTCTTTTGTTATAACATTAGAAATAAAATAAATACTAAAACCGTAACAAAAATAAAAATTAAATTCAGTATTTTTCAAAAAGTACGAAATTAATCGAAAACAATGGACAACATAATAAGTACATTTAGTTAAACAAAAAAGTAAAGAAATCAAGTTATTGCAGCTAAATTGACTGAGTTTCGTTAAAAGCCGGTATATCCACCTTTATTTTCAATTATTTTCTTGACTTTTTTTGGCATGCCGGCAATAAGCTTCCTGCAGGTTTCTACTAATATTTCAAGTTTTTTGAACAAAATTCCATAACTGATCCATATCTTTAAGAATCTCCTTTCCAATGCTTTGTTTCAACTCTCCCCAAAGATCTACGCTTAGATTTAAGTCCGGAGATTGACTTGGCCAGTTAAGAAGAACAACATTATTATCTTGGAACCAATCCTTTACCAACGTAGAAGTCTGCTTCGGATCATTATCCTGCTGGAATGCCCATCTAAGAGGCATACTTTCCACAGCATAACTCAACATCGTATTTTCCAAGATTTTTTTTAGTGGAATCTGGTCAATTCAATGTATCGGACCGACACCATACCACGAGAAACAACCTCAGACCATAATATTAACCCCCGTATTGCCCCGTGCTTGACCGTCTTCTTTGTAAAGCGAACATGGAATTCCTTACCCTTAGGGCGTCGAACATTCCGGGCATAGTCGTTTCCAAATACATTAATTTTTGTTTTATCGCTCCACAAAATGTTTCGCCATTTTTTTTTCACCGTCCCTTCAAACCAATTGGAACGACTTCTTGCAAACGCCAATCTAGCCTTTAAATTTTTTTATCTAAGCGAAGTAACTCTTCTGGCTATTCGTCCTCGTAAATGTGCTTCTTGTAGTCTACGGCGAACCGTTCGCGATGAAATTGCATTTCCAATTTCTGCTGAAATCGCTCTTGAAGACACAAACGGGTCTTTTTCGCAAGTGTTACAATACGGATACCTGTTGTTTTTAAAGTTTTTTTTTGGGTCTTCCGGGAGTTTTGACGGGCTTTTTAGGCTTTAAAGCATTTTGTACAAAAAATAGCGACAGATTCATAGTTTCTGTTATAGAACGAAGACTTTGGCCACTTTCCCTTAGTCTTGAAACAATTTTTCTCTCCTCCACAGAACAATGACTTTATCCACCCGCGGCTGATTTTGTTTACTATATATTTTGTTATGAATAAATATAAACAATAGTAAAATAACTAGCCTTTCCAAAAAGACTACAGCAGACTGCGAAAATATTAAAGAATTGAGCAATGTATTTATTATTTTGACCAAGTACTGAAATCACTCCTGAACAAAACTAACTCACAATGAAAACAACGAGGGAGCCCCAATTTTGTTTTTACTTTTAAAGGCGTTACCATATTAAAGATATTTAAATAAAAAAGAACAGCCATGTTTACTTTCCGTTAAAGTAACCAAAACATACAACGAAAATAAGCAGGTGTACTTATTTTTTCGACCATATGTGTATATGAGTCTAAAAATGAAGCATTACAATAATCACGAACAAATCCTTCCTTTTTCTAACTTTACTTAAGTTGTTCTTCCTTGTGAGCACAGATATATTTCGATTTATTACTCTATAAATACATAGATTTTTTTTTTAATTATAGATTTTCAGAAGATTATGAACGATAGTGTTAGTATTAGTTACTAGTAGTTTGTCCAATGCTTTGCCAACGTTATAAAATGCGGTTGTCCAATACAGGACCGGTCTTATAATTTCGAGGTTGGTAAAACGCTTTCTTTAGCTAGCAATTGACAAAGTGCTTTTTTGACCATTTACTTGTATTATCATTATGAGGCTGTCAAACTTTTTTACTTTATCATTGGAAATCTATGATTTGAACTAATATTTTTTTTTCCATATAAAGTGTTCTGCCAACACTATTCCTTACATACATTTACATGTCAAGAGATTATTTATTTATTTCTTTTATGTAGTCAGCTGTCAAAAGATGTGATTGGTAGTTTTTTTTTTAAATTTCTAAAAACTTTACGCGCTACGTTACAAATATACGTTTAGACATTAGTTATTATAACACATTTTTACTGCCGAATTTGATATCAGCCTGGGTTAGCAGACGGACATTTTTTGTGTAGGTTTGACACCTGACATTTTCTCACGATTTGTTTTTTGTAAATGGAAAGCACTATTGAGGTACTTAAGATTGCCTTGCCATTGTCTAACCACGCATTTCATTTATCTACGAAGGTAAAGAGATTGCCTGGCAATATTTGAATTTTTGTCTGAACTGTAAAAATACCAAGAATTGTTGAAATTTTAAGCAGCTTTTTTCTTATAATACAACAGTATGGTAAATAATTGTGCAATTAAAGCAGATATATTTTAAGAAATATTAATTTTTGCTATTTAGATTGTTATTTTTCAGTTTCTATCCTTTAGGCTAGTGAATAGCAGTGGTAAAGGGTTTCCCAACAAAAATGCAAGACTTAAATTTGGTGCCATTCGAAGTGTCATTGTTTGACATTTGAACAATTGTTATTGTTTGCTAGTAGAAGGTACGAGGTTGGTAAAAATGGGGTGCTACACGAATGAACACCGCATTCTCATTGTGAAATTGTTTTACCAAAATGGTGAAAGCTTTGCGGCTACAGTTGGCAAATTGCGATCAATTTGGGGTCACAATAATGCTCCAAAAGTGTCAACTGTAAAGAGATTAATGGATAAATTTGTCAAAACTGGGTCTGTTAGTGATGTAAAGACAACAACGCGACTTCGACCAGGTCGATCGGCCGAAAATATCGCAGTTGTACGTGATGATGTCACTCAAACTCCATCCACCTCAATTCGACACCGAGCTCAGCAAATTGGTGTCTCCAAATCCACTATGCAGCGAATTTTGACGAAAAATTTGCATCTTCATGCATACAAAGTTCAATTGACTCAGGAACTGAATTCAGCTGACCATGGTCAGCGAAGGGAGTTCGTTAATTGGGTATTGGAGAGACAACATGAAAATGCTGATTTTGCCGATAAAATCATCTTCAGTGACGACGCCCATTTCCATCTTAATGGCTTCGTCAATAGGCAGAATTGTCGCATTTGGGGTGAGGAAAATCCTCGAGTGATTCACGAGAAGCAAATGCACCCTCAACGTGTCACTGTGTGGTGTGGATTTTGGGCTGGAGGAATCATTGGACCTTTTTTTATGAAAATGAGGCATGTCAAGCGCAAACAGTCGGTATCGTGAAATGATAACCAGTTTTTTCGTGCCTAGAATTGAAGAAATGAATGTGGAGGGCATGTGGCTTCAACAAGACGGCGCCACATGTCATACAGTCGGAGAAACAGTTCAATTGCTGCATCAGTCATTTAAATCTTGCGTTTTTGTTGGGACACCCTTTAGAATGCGACTAAACTGAGGAGAACAATTGTAGTTTTTCGAATTTAATTGTTCCATTTGATAGTGCCCAAATACCTTTCTTTTTAAGAAACCCCGTTTCCAAGTTATTCGAAATAACACTTTTTTTCAAAAATCGGGTATTCGATCAACAAAAAAAAAAAAAAGAGCCGATTGAACCGGTATCTTTCGGAGTTTCTTTACGGAGCAAATTTAAAAGAAAAGTTGCACACATTTCTTAAGGCAATGAAAATTATGAAAAACTATTGATATAAAAAAGTGAACTAATTTTGAGTCAAAACAAACTCAAATTGAATAAAATTGATCTCCATGTGGTGCCAAGTACTTTCTTCCTCAAAACAAGTAAGCAAATTATTAGACGAAGTACGAGTATTTCTTTTAAGAACGTTCTATTTTCACGCGTACTCAAATCATCAAGTAAAATTTAGTCGTTGCAAGTAAAACCTACTCGTATTAAGTAGATTCGGTATGCTTATGTTGAGCATGTTTTGAACCCAAATTCAGTACGATTTTTTTGTGTAGGTAGCAGGTTTTAAGCCTTTGAATATACGAGTACCTAACTAGTTTATCTACATAATGTACGAAAAAAACATTTATTGAAATGGCTTACGCTTCAACCCTCGCACAGTACTCAACCCCATATGGGAAAGTATCCTGTCAAAATTACATGACAATCAGATGGTCGGTATATGAGTCATATTGATATTTATTTATGTGGATGAACCAGAAATTCATCCGGTGCTGGCTGTTGGTGATTGTTACCAGGGCATTGCAAACAATTTTCCTAATTTCAAAACCGACAACGTTGAAGTAAGAAAGTGAAGTCATCTGTATATGCTTCTCAACGGACGCAAGATCGTATTTACAGTTTATTGTAAGTACGATGGAGGTTCTAGGACAGGATAGGCAAACTATATACTCGATACTCGTATAACCCAATCCCATGTTAATTTTGAAAGACAGTATTCGGAATCGGGTGAGCATTTTACAAATGAAGGAATTGGATAGGATACGTTGTGGATGGATCTTAAAGACTCACTTTTATATTACAATTTTGGCTATACATTTTACCTTAACTTAAATTCTTTAAATTAACTACTTCGAAAAATTCAAAATGATCAAATTTTTTTAACTATTATAAAAATCTGTTTTTTAATGGTGGGTATATTAATTACGCATTAAGTATTAGCATTTTTCACATGAAAATAGTTTTGAGGCATCTCAATTTTTCAAAATATCGCGTAAATATACAGGGTGGGCCATAAGGGTGTTGGCGATTTAAATATTCAATTAAAAAAAAAAAAAACTACGAAACATAAAAAAAATATATTTGTATATTTACAAAGTAGAAGCATGGGAATTTTTAAGATTTAAAAATAATGTCCAAATGGCTTCCCTTGGCTGCTTGACACTCTTGGAACCGAAGTCGCAAATTTTGGAAAACTCGTTGAAAAGTTGTTCTCGGTATTTTGTTACTTTCCTGAATAATGTTCCTCTTCAACTGCTCTAAATTGGTCGGATTATTCTCGTAGACTACCGATTTGAGGTAGCCCCATAGAAAATAATCGCATGGAGAGAGATCGGGGCTACATGGGGGCCATTCAATATTCCCCTTTTCGAAATGAGTTTTCCGGGAAAACTTGACAAAGTTAAGTCGGTTATTGACATCATCGGGTTTTAATTCTTGGACTATCTGAATCTTATAAGCCTTCAAATGCAAATCACGTTTCAAAATTCGTCGTAAAGTTGTTCTTTTGACATCCAAAGACTGACTTCTCTTACGTGTTGACTGTTGCGGATTTCGCTGAACTGAAACACGAACACGCTCCACAATGTCGGCTGATCTTGCAGGAACTGGGCGACCACGAACCGTAATTGGTACTGTTGAGCCGGTTGTTTCGAACATTCTGATCCATTTTCGTATCACATTGGCGCTTGGAACTTCACTTAAATCGTGTAAACCGTGTTCATGCCGATACAAACGTCGTGCAGTAATCACTGATTTATTGTTTTCGTAATACGCTCGGACACAAAATGCACGCTGCACTCCCGTGTACGGCTGCATGGCGACTAAATTTACAGGAAGCGGCGCAGCGAACACCGAGAAATTGAAGATTTAAACGGCCAACACCCTTATGGCCCACCCTGTATATCAATATTGCTTGTATAGGGTGGCGCATAAGCAACGTTGAAAGTTGTTCAATTTTACTTTAAAAGTGGGCATTCGATTATATAGATCATATCGAAATTTCTTTTATGTTCGAAATGCTCCTAGCGTTCCAACAATTTACCGATTGGTTCAGCGTTTTGGGCAACAATGGGCTGTCTGTGATCTTCCGCGTGCTGGAAGACCTCGTGCAGTTCGAAATGAAGTGACCATTGTTCGAGTGCAAACAAGATGCAATTGGTTCACGAGTTAAAACCAAATGAATGATGCACAAGAACACATTCACTTATGCGCCACCCTTTACATTTTCAATAAAATTAGAAATGTTGTTACAAAACTATGTAAAATTTATTAGTATATTAAAGTCTAGTCTAGAATATTAAGTCCAGTTTAGCTTTTCTTCCGCTAGATTTGACTGTTTTCCACTCGATTTAAATTTTTGAATTTAGTTTTAAACGGTTAAACGGGATATTCGAAAATAGTGGTTTTGATAAAAAGACGTTTGTGCGGTTTCGGTAAAAAACGGTTTGCCGATTTTCGGCCCCTTTGTCCTTTCTAGACCTAGTACTAGACCATTGTATATTTTGCTTGAATTTCATGAATTTTATCACAATGTCAACAGTATACACAATATACTTCAATATAAAAGCCATCCTATGCTGTCACTAAAGGTTATCTGTAATTAAATATCATTTATACATTTAGAGATGGGTATAAACGTATGTTTGCAACCGCCGACCACCACCTCTACCAATCCCCTTGAGGGTTCATGATGATGATGTCTAACATACAAATTTGTTTAAAGTTTAATTTTGTTTTAATGTTTGTTTTCTGAAATCAAAAGTAAAAACCAACAAAAAATATTAAAAAACAAGCCATATAAATTTGAGTTTATTTTTATAATTTATAAAAGTTTTCGTTTACTTTATGCGACTAAACTTTGGAATGCTGGTTGGTGGTCGTCACATCATGTAAGCAACTAATCGACTAACTAATCAACACAATTTGTCATCATCATACTGTTGGATATGCGAAGATGTGAGCATCAAAGCTATGCCATGTTAATGAAGATGAGGATGATGATGTCAAAGATGAGAATGATGGTGATGACGATGATGCTGGTGTTGAAAATATAGTGGGGAAGGACCACCAACCGATATGACTAGCCATGGTGTTGTTTATAATGGCAAGGTTTGCTTTGTTGCTATTCTGCGGTGTTTTTGTTTTTATTTCATTTAATTTTTTTTTTTTTTTTTTTTTTTTTGTGTTTAAGATGAAATGTTATATGTTGTTATAACAGTTTTGTTGAAACAATTGTCCTTCAACTAACCATCATAGATAAAAACAACAATTTATTTGGCTTTTTGGGTGTGTTTGTGTGTTTTTTTTTTTGCCCCCACAGTGCTCTAAACCTCTTTACTTGATGAGGGTTTATTTTTACTTCCATTTGATGATGATATTGAGATTACGACCGCAAAATTTTGTTGAAATTATTTTACCATTAAGAAAAAAAAAAAAAAAAAAAAAAACATGAATACCGCACTGGCTCACCCTAATAATTGACGGGGGGCTGTAGTTACATACAGCTTTCTAAGAATTAGAAAACAATACTTTCAAATGTCACCTATAAATTTATATAGAACGAAATAAAATGTCTATGAAATTAGCCTAGGATTTGGTTCCTTTCATTTCTTTCAATCATCACTTAATTTTACTGTTAAGTAATCGATTAATTTTGCGCGACATTGAAGATTTTACTTAACATTGTTAGAATGATCCGATTTACGTTAAATGTGCACTGTTTTGTTCGTAAACTTGTTGGTATTTGGAAGGTAATTCTATTATGCCTCTTTCATAGAACCCCTCATCCTTATTGGAAAAAAATTGGGACAGTCCATATTAACAAGTTTCTCTTAAGGGGATTTGTCGTCAAGAACGTCATTTACCATAGACAAGCTCCCGCAGTTTCTGGCTAGTCACCAACGACGCATGTTGCCTGTGCTTGTCCTGAGGGAACACAGTTCCCCTCCTGTTTACCAAATCAGTCCGCTTTTCGGCAATTTGTTCTTCAGACAATTCAATTGTTGACAGCACAGGTTAAGACTATGGCTGTTGGGCTGCATCTCGCAGTAGACGATTCCCTGTCAATCCCATTAAATACAATGGAAAACTCTCTGACCGCCAATGTTGGCTTGGATGTTTGCGCCGGCTCACCGCCCTTCAACCGTCACTGTTTCCACCTGACGTTGTCGTAGGTGACCCACGCCATTTTTTGGTAGCGATTCTGCAGCGGTGAAAATTAGGACTTTGGGGTTTTTTTTTTTTTGCATTAACTCATGTGACATCCTCACATCGAGCTTCTTTTTGTATTCAGTATTATTAAGTGGTTCCAAATATTTTCTGTTTAACTTCTGGGCAATCGAAACAATGCTTACATGATTGTCGAACTTGACGATTTCCTTTATTTATTAAAATTGTCAACAATTAGCCTTTAATAGCGTGCGAACGAAATTAACGAAACCAAAATTGTGCCTAATTGTTACATTGTCAGGAGTTGTAAACACTAACGAACTTTTATAGCTTGCATTTTCGGCTTCATCAAAGAAAAACTTTAAAATATTTCATATTTTATCATTGCTGGTGTTCATCTTTGACATACGCTGAAGCAATACTGAGTCAAGCAATTGCAAAATTATGTGAGTAGTTTTTTGAGTACGGAATGTTGCCTTTCTAACGCCATCTATCATAATTCATTTGCGCTTATGCAATGTGAGGTACAGATTACTAATGCCATCTATTGGAAAAATATGGTTTTTGTTTTGCTATACCTTGTATACGCTTTATGGGATGCAAATAGAATTGTTGGTCTTATGGTAAATAGAGCGCACAAGGGGAGGCTGAAAACTAACCAGCCTAGATCAAATTACTCAATTTTTTCCGATTAAAAACCAAATTTTTTCAAAAAAAAAAAAAAAATGTGCGAAAAGTTTTTAAAAATATTAACCCCCGTTTCTTTTCTAAACAAAAGGTTGTTTTAAGTGAGTTTTTCTATGCAATAATTTATTGAAATGAAATTTTCTACAAAAAGAAAAAAAAATTAAGGCAAATTTTTGCCTGCAAAGAGTTTCGTAATCAAAACATTTTCATAGGAAAATTTTGTTTCTTACAGAAAATGGCATAAAAAAGCAAAATATTCTATGAGCCTTCAATAACATTTGTTATTTTTTCTGCATTAAAAGTTCCGATGGAGGAACATATTCAAAGAAATTAATAAATAAATAAACAAATAATTAATAAATTAAATTTTTATACAAAAAAAAAAGTTATCGACATTTTCCGTTCGAAGGAATTTATCAAATGCAAGAAATTCAGTTCTTTCAAATAAGACGTAAATAATTAAGAAATAGGAAGACTCGTAAATAATTAAGAAATAGGAAGACTTTTTATTGTGTAATAGAAAGAAGTGTACTCGTATTATGTTCTAATTACAGCTAATAAACTAAACAAAATTAAGAAAAAAGTTCATCAGAAAAAATATTCATCCATTTTAGTTAGATGTTACTGGGAAAAAATAATTCTCTTACATCACATAAAAATCATTGGTAACTTCTTGGTAATTTTTTGCGTCTAAGAATCAACTGTTTTCCAGGTTCTGATGTTGTGTTCTCTGATGTATAATTTGTTGTAAACAATTTAAATAATCACACTGATCCATTGTGGGTTCTATAAACGCCAATTTTACAACCACCTTATCTTACATGCACTGCCATACCATAATACCACTCTGTCATGCTTCACCGTCTTGGCGAGGTTTGCTTTGTTTAGTGCAGTTCCATTCTTCCATAAACTATTTTTTTCTGTCATTTATGCTAAAGATGCAAAACTTGCTTTCGTCGGAAGATAAGACCCTTTCCCAGAATTCTGGGGTCATTTTTATGTATTCGATAGCAAAATAATTCGTTTCTTTCGGTTGACTTCAGATATGCGCGGTTTTCTACGCGCTACACGGCTATGTTAGTTTTTTTCAATATTTTTTGAACGATATCTTCGTGGATATTTTTGGCGAAAAACTTTCTTATATTTGCGATGTTTTTAGAAGCCAGTCTGTGACTGAGTGAAATCAATTTTACTCAAATCACTACATGATTGTTTTGTTATCTGTGGGCTGTTTCTCTATCTCGAAGCACAAATTTCGTTCGAATTCTCACCGAAAGAAAACCGATTGGAGTTTTTCTAACTCTACTTCTACGATAACTCGAACGATAACGTAAGCAGTTTTATTCAAAATTGTGTTTCTCTATTACGAACGCACTGCCAATTCCACGAACGCAAATCTTAAATTTACTCAGTTGCTGTTTTCTTGTCGAGTAAAGGGAAAATAATATTTCGAAAGTAAAAATATTAAGGATGGATAGCAAATGAGTAGTGTAAAATAATTACCCATCGCTAGTTTATCAATATTTTTTCTATTTATCTCAAAAAAGTTAATAATGCAGCAGATGCAGGCTGTGGTTGGACATACGTATGGAGGTCGCCGTTTGTTTTTTTTTTTTTTTTTTGTGGCAATTATATCTGGACAAACAGCTGTTTATTGTTGTTTATTTGGAGTAGAGAGAAATATTCTCTCCTTCGTGTCATCTCTCTCATTTGTAGCTGATCATTTGTATGTAGAGTTGTATGTACCTCCGAACAATTTGGTATAATTTTTGCTACTTTTGAAGGAAATTGCAACAAAAGTGCGAAATTTTCGATATGGCAATAATAGGATTTCCATATACATAAAGACCGAATTTTGGCGTTCGTAGGTGCAGGCCAACGAAATGATCGAAAGTCCCATTTTCGAGTAGAATTTTAACTACTCGAGATAGAGAAAAAAAACAGGTCATTAATGTCGTTTTACCTACTTCTACTTTGTAAAATGTGCGTTAGATTCGCCGAAGTGTATGTGTACGAATACACATAGCCTTGCCACATTGCATTTCTTTGTTGTAATAGGTTGTTATAGTAAAAGCCCAAAGCTAGGGAAATTTGCTAAAAATAAAGTATACTATTCGAAAAATTTATAATATTAAATTTTTAAACAATTTTTTTTTATTAATTTGCCTGCAATCACTTGAAAATTTACCAATATTTATTGTGGAAGGTGTATATCAAATCAATGTTACGTATGATAATTTTCAGTAATTCTAATGTATTTTTTTTAATGTCTTAATCCGTTACGCTTTAATCTTATTTTCTTAAACCGAAACCATTAATTTGCGAATAAACATCCTCATGAATAGCATCGATAAAAAAAATAAATTTATTCAAACATTAAATTAACATTTTGATTTATTGCATTTCATTTGAGTAAACAAAAAAACTCTGCAGCTGTTTCTGTTTTTCCATTATTAGTTATTTTATGTTTTAATATATTTAATTATTCTTTTCGGTTAAACTATTAAACTCGGAATTTTACCTTTTGCTGGCCATCTCTATTAATGTGTAAAATCACCTCTATAACTCGACGTAGATTATAACAATATTTAATCATATGTGTTAAGTTTTATTTGTTGTTTAATGTTGCAGTTATTACTGTTTAAATTGATTAAATTATCTATGATCCCTCGTTCCTTCCCCCTCTTTGCCTGCAGTAGGGAGCCATGGGTCTCTGTGCAATGACTGCCGACCAGCGCCGCAACACTTTATCATGTCGACGCCTTCATCAAATTGTTAAGCGAACAACAAAAAGCGTGATTATTGAAATTAGTATTAGTATTCTTTTTTTCTTTAATATGCACATTTAAAATTAATAAAAATATAAATAAAATGTTTATGCATTCAGAATTTTCCACATAGTTGGCATTACCGGCTAAGGTGTTTGGTGGTGTTTGCTGTGTAGGTTGTTTCACGTTTAAAGTGTAAATATTTTTACAATTTGCGAGTGTTTTCCTAAAGCAAATTCTTTAAAAAAAAATTATTGTATATACTTTTGTTATGATGGAATGCCGCATTAAATATTTATATAGAACGTATACTTTGATATACAACAGAGATTTTTATGAAAATTATGCAGAAAATTTAGCCGAAAGTATTATTTCATATGGAAGAGTTTGTTCAGAAGAATATTTCTTTAAGCACAGAAGTCAGCTCTTTTAATCGGCATTTTGCCAATGTTAATGTGTATTCTTATTTCAAATCTTCCATATTTACGATATAACTACATTTAAGATTTTAACAAAAATATGTTGTTTGATGTAGAGCGGATAAATAGCATCGAGTCTATCCGGCGGAGGAAGACTTCGTACGCAGCATGAATATGAACTGATGGCATTTTATCCCTTTCTCGGCAA
>JAHXMU010000451.1:235774-246383 GCA_019455685.1 Philornis downsi | reverse complement strand
TGTACACTCTTAGTGGCATTTACTTTTATCTTCCACTTTTCGAGCCAGTATTCTAATGTATGTATATGAGACTGCAGTTGTCTAGAAGCCATTAATGGCTCATGAATGCAGTGTCATCAGCGAAAGTTGAGGTTTGAATTAGGGAATGAACAGGCATGTCAGAGGTGTAGATGGTATATAGTATAGGGCCTAGTATACTGCCCTGAGGAACTCCTGCTGAAACTTTTCTTTGAGTTGAAGCAGAGTCTTTCGATTTTACTACAAAAGATCGATCCTTCAGATAGCTCTCCAGGAGCTTGTGGGTATTTGCCGGTAGAAAAGAGACTATTTTGTGAATAAGGCCTTCATGCCACACTTTATCAAAGGCTTGGGAGATGTCTATAAAGAGAGCTGAGCAATATTTCCGATCTTCGAATGTTTTTCTGATCTGGGTTACTATACGGTGTACTTTGTTCTATCGTTCCATGACCCTTACGAAACCCAAACTGGTGCATGGGTATTACATGGTTTGCTTCAATATGGGGGTACAAAATTTGGAGAAAGATCTTTTCAAACAGTTTAGATAAAATAGAGAGTAAACTTATGGGTCGATAGGATGTAATTTGTGGCAGTTCCTTTCCAGGTTTTGGGATCATTATTATTTCAGACAGCTTCCATGATTGAGGAAAGTATCCAATTCGAAGTATAGCATTAAATATAAATAAAACTAATTTGAGGATATTGTCTGGGAGTTCTGAAATCATCTTCGCTGTTATTTTATCGTGTCCAGGAGATTTATTAATTTTCAACGAGAGAACATTTTTCTTTAAGAGAGATAGACTTATTTTCATTGGATTTGTGACCATTGGGCTAATGATCGTTGGATTCACACGAGAGATTGTATCGTTAGGAGTAAATACTTCTTCCAGATAATCAGCAAATTCTTTCGCTTTTTCATCACTACTCCTTGCCCATCCTTTTCATTTTTGTTATTCTCACTGAAAATTTATATTGACAGGAGCATGAAAAAAGGTGAAAAATTATCAACCTCTCAAAAATTAAAAGGATAAATAGAACTAAAACACAAAGCTATCAAGTCAAATATGATTGCAAAATGATCGGTCCGAAATATTGTTTCTTCAATTGAGAAACTGTTCAGCAATAAAAAAAGAAAAATAACTTTTATAATGCATTAAAATATGCCGCTTAACTAATATATTTCAAAAACTATAGTCTGCTATAGTTTTTGAAATTTCATAGATTTATTAAAAATAGATTTTCCTCAAGTTATATCATTAAGCGTAAAATAGAATTAAACAAAATGTCATATTTTTTCGATTCGCTTATCTTAATGTTCATTATCGCATTGGATACCATTAGGTTCATGTGCGTTTTTTTCCTTTGAGCAGAGCTTTATAACATCCAAACTATATCGTTTCATAATTTCGCATTCATAATGTGCTTGTCGTGTTGTAAGTTTGAGTCAGCATGGACAAGTCTCCTTTTAGATGAACCTCTGTGTTCACGACGTGCATTTGCTGTAAAAATACAACAGATGCTTTCAATCTATATCCGACTCTTGCGGGTATGGCTCCGGTGGCCGTTTGATTTTTTTCTAAAACATAAAAAATGTTACTTTTAAATCAATCCTGACAAATTGCCCTTTATTAATTGTTTGACAACATATTCCCGAATTATTGTAGTTGTCATTTGCGCGTGTTGCTGCGTCACCTTTATCCATAACTATACCCGTATATAAGCCATGAAGAAACATGAAATTTTAATAGAGTTTTTCATTTCCATTTATGTCTATGGAATGTTTTTTGTTTTCTTTTTGTTGTATGAGAGTTATTAAAGGTACCATGCTGACCTTTGGTTACATTGAAACAATGACAGTTCTTCCATGACCTCTTCTCCTCTCATTGCCCGAATGTGAATGTCTCGACAACCATCTGTATAAGTCTTATTTGTATGTTTGGTTAAATGAAACTTTGCAATTCTACTTCTCCCTATTCTAAGCAATTACTTGTTAATAATAACAACAGCTATAGAACTAATAAAATAAAATTCGTTCGCACTCATCACTGACAATTACAAAATATTACTACTCGTGACTCATTTACAAGCTCTACGACTTAGTGGTTGGTAACAATGGTCATCACCTTCATTACCATCATTATTATGCGTCCGTTTCCTTCTCCTTTACCTTTTGTTATGGTTAACCGAATCTGACTTAACCCAGAGAACTGGGAAGGTGGAATGAGGGCCGTCCCTTTGAACCCGTTTAGTTTGCATTCTTTCTATTGCTTAACTAATTGATGACAAAATAATAAAAACTATGATGATGGTGTAAAAGTTGAGGTGGTTGCCTTGAAAAACGAAAAAGGAAAAGGATATTGACCCTCTGTTGTTTTGTATGTGTGTATGTTTCGCTCTCTCTCTACCATTATCTCTCTCTCTCTCTCTTTCTCACATTCATTCTCTGTTTCCTTTTACCTGTGAACGAAGACCATAAACGTTAACTTTGCAAATTTATATAAAGAAATGTTGTGTTTTTTTTTTGTTCTTTTGTAAATACACTCACACCGCCACGCTCTCGACATTTTTTTTATTGTACAAAAAGAAAAAGATAAGAAACTGCTAGTCCTTTTATTCTTAACAATGTTTGGAAACATATTCTTTAACTATTGTTTGTGGGAAAGTAATATTTGATTAGAATTTGTTTTAAGTGTTTATTATTTTTTAAATTTTTATTCACAGTTAATTAAATTTTATTTTATTTCGATCTGTCGATAACTTTTAACTAATGTATTATCCTTTTTCTCTGTCTATTTCTATCGTGTTTAGTACAATTTTGATATCAGCTGAATTGGATGATACCATGTCAATTATCACCGAAATGATGAAATACTATGAAGAGGTAAGTTTTTCGATATAATACAAATTAAGCAAATTTTCAAATTCCCAATAAATCAAACGACTTTGTTATGACCGTGATATTACCTTTTAGAGGCCTGTATTATCTGAATTGGTTGTCACTTATATGCATTTTATTTTTAGATCCACTCAATGGGATTTACACTTTAAAGACAGTTTCAAATGTCACAGTTTGAGAAGCGTTTACCAGACTTACCGATTTCTCGGCTACTCGAAGTGTTTGTCAGATACGTTGAAGTGACCACCGCTCAAATAATATTGGGTTGTTCTGAAAGTTCGTTCGCTTGATTCGTTAGTTCACCATATGTCGCTTCTCATGACGTAGAGTTCTTTCAAACACTATCATAACTTCTTCTCTAAACTATTTACTATTGTTTACCTGTGTTATCGTTCTAATCGTGAGTGGTTAAAGCGTTTTAAAACAGAGTTTTAAAAAGAGGACAAAATAGACATTTTAGGCATATTGTGCTGTATTATTTCTGAAAAGGAAAAACGACTGCTGAAGCCAGCCGAAAAATAACGTCTGTTTATTAAGAAACCGGACCAAATAAAAGAATTTGCCAGAAATGGTTTAAAAGATTTTCTACGGGCGACTTTTTCGTATCACCACCTCTCCGAGGAGGTGAGAGATTTATAGGGTGATCCAACAAGAACTCAAGATTTAAATCTATATATATAAAAATCAATTGCTGTGCGTTAGTCTCGCTAAAGCTAGAGAACGGTTGGACCGATTTGGCTCATTTTGGTCTTAAATTATTGGTAGAGTATTCCGGAAGGTTTAAAAGGTTTTATTTGAAGTGATAGATGGCGTTGGAGATGAGATTTTTGCAATTAATTTTTTTTACCACATTAACATTTTAAAGGCAAAACAACGTTTGCCGGGTCAGCTAGTTTTAAATAAAACACAGATATTTAAAAAAAATCGTGAAACTTTATTATATCGTAAAGTAGACAGAATGAGGTTATGTATGGAACAACACATCGGGCAGATGGCCGCCGCGGCTTTGCTGGCACACACACGCGATCTTTTAATGAAATTTTCAATGACCGTTTTGCATAAATGCTGCGGTATTTCATTAATGCAGCGTCCAATTTCCTCTTTTAAGGCTTCAGTCGTCGTCGGCTTATTCGCGTAAACCATCGACTTCAAAAAAACTCCAACGAAAAAGTCTAATGGTGTTAAATCGCACGATCTAGGCGGCCAATTCTGGTCTCCAAAACGCGATATGACACAACCGGGAAATGACTGATGCAGCAATTGAATTGTTTCTCTGGCTGTATGATATATGGCGCCGTCTGGTTGAAACCACATGCCCTCCACATTCATTTCTTCAATTCAAAACTGGTTATCATTTCATGATACCGGCGCCAAATTTAAATCTTGCTGTTTTGTTGGGACACTCTTTAGTTATTGGTAATCCCTGTGCAACAATTAAGGAAATAACAGAAATACTGGAAAAAATCAGTGTCAACCGTTCACGGGTTTATAAAAGAGCTCGGATTTGTGAGCAATCTTGATGTGTGGGTACCTTAGTCTCTCGAGGCCTGACACTGCCTTGCTGACCCGTCAGAAATTGTCAAAGCTTGGGCGGGAAGTTTCACCTCACCCACCGTACTCCCCAGACTTCATCCCGTCCAACTATCACCTATTTCGCAGTCTGGGCAACCACTTGAAGGATTTGAATTTCGTGAAAAATCCAATTGAACGTTTTTTTTCCAGAAAAACCACGCAAGTTTTATGAGAGGAAAGCTCTCAGAGAGGTGCGAAGGAGTTGGGGAGAGATTATATAATAGATTAAAATAAGATTTTCCTTGTATATAAATTTGTAAACAAATTTCTTGTAAAAACCGGACGAACTTTCTGAACCACCCGATAATAGATGACTGTATGTAAACGATAGTCGCGTGTTCTAACCATCGCGATTGGTCGATTGGTATGTGAGAAAATTCCTCATATCCTATAAGCTTACATACATACTGAAGATTCCGAATGTCATTTTGAGAAGTTTTTATTAGACTTATCGTTTACTCAAAGTTTTCATCCACCACCATCACCACCAATATTGATTTGTATTGGCCTACCCATGATTACGAGTATATGCACGGCAGTCGCGTCTATTTACTATGGCACGGTCGACCACAATGTAGTGATTAATATTCCTTTTGCTATATCATGCATAGTTTTCGAGATATTGCTTACTTACTTATTATTAAATAAGTAAACTTAGCGACTGGAACATGAATTTTAATCTATTATGCGACGTATTTGAAAAGGAATACCAAGTGATTCTTTTCCAATTCGCCGATTTGATAGGTCTTCAAAAACTCGATCGAAAGCCTTTTCTGTGCCTTCCGTCTAATTGATTACCAAACACTTCGTTCACTCGTACAACAAAACCAGTCTAACACAATGACGTCGCTATTTTCGCATGTCGTGATACATTCGTTAATAAATATGGTGCCAATACGTCGCTGCATTATTATCTCGAAAACTTTCAGCACTTGTTTATCCAATTGTGTCAAACCAGCATTCTGCGCTACAAATCATTACGTACGGATAGGGTGGGACCCCAGAACAATTGGATATTTGTTTGTCTAGCTTGAGCCTTGTTACCAAATCGCTTGCTTAGGCCCCAGAACCACCTGTTTGCGGATGAGACATTTCTGAATTCTTGGCTAATATCATTACCGACTAGTAGAACCGAAGTTATGAAAATCATATAGTAGTTAATATTCTCAGTTCATCAAAACAAATAACTTGTTCTTGTGCCCTTTTCCTACCTCACATACTTTTCATGACTTCTCAATGTTTGAGAAAACTGAAGTAACATATAGCAATTTTTGGCTAATGGTGTGTCTATGTAATCAGCGTATTCAAGTGACTCATGGCTTTAATTGATATATACGATATCTCATATATATACGAAAATATGTTCTGCTCAAGATATGCTATCGCCTCGTTTATAGACGTAAAAAGTCTCAGGTTTGTGCATGTCTTCACTGACAACTTTATGCCGGTCAGTGCCATCCTACAATGTCATGTACAAATACAAAATTTGGCCGTATAATTTTTGCCGTATTGTGACCAGTTTTGTAATCAAAATATGGTGTTTGTGTGAGTGTAAAAGGTGGCGCATAAGTAACGTTAACGCCGACTATATTGAATGCGTTCTTGTGCATCATTTGGTTTTAACTCGTGAACCAATTGCATCTTATATGGGAAAAGATGTATAACACATGTAAAATTCTTTGCAAAGACCGCCTGGACATCTCTAATTGCTGAGAACGTCGCCTGGTGAAAATTTCGGGGTTTTCCTCAATATTTGCTTGCACTCGAGCAATGGTCACTTCATTTCGAACTGCACGAGGTCTTCCAGCACGCAGAAGATCACAGACAGCCCCTTGTTGCCCAAAACGCTGAACCAATCGGTAAATTGTTGGAGCGCTAGGAGCATTTCGAACATGACAGAAATTTCGATGTGATCTGAATAATCGAATACTGACTTTCAAAGTAAAACTGAACAACTTTGGTTCTTTGTTCTGTGCTGAGCCTTTCCATCATAAATTTCCCAAATATTATTTAGTTAATTCAAACAATGATCAAATCTTAACGTTACTTATGCGCCACCCTATAGTTATACCACAACTAAAGTCATGTTGACAATGTTCAATCAGATAAAATATAATAGATCTTGTTATTCTACATAATATTCGCTCGACAAAACGCTATAAGCGACAACTAAAAGATTGATGGCACTGTCGCCTTTAAAGAAAATCATTGACGTTCCTTAGATGGATAGCATTTGGGAGTACTTCAAATATACAGTGAGTATACACTCATTCCACGTTTAGAAACCCAGTTTTAGCAACTTTTACTGAACTGTGTAAACTTGCGAAAACTTGTGACTAATCGAAATGTTCGTCGACACATCGAGGTGACCGCCAATGAATCAAATCATGTTCAGGAGCTAATGAATGCTCTGGATGAGTTCATCGCCTCCGTGCTCAGATAGCTTTGTTGTTTTTAAGCCTTGATGATGCTATTTTGACTTCGTTTTGATTCAGTGCTGGGCTATATATGCCTTCGTCTGAAATTGGGGTGCTGTGATTAGGAACTAGTGATTTATAGAGGGCTTCTCTCTATAATCTGGGTATCCATGACCAGATATGAAGCGTTGCCCTTATAACAGATCATCATTGTATCATAACCTTTACTTTCTACCTTTTTATGCAAGAATTTCGGATTCTTTTTCCATTTCGAAAGCCTGCCTGCTACGCTTACTTTCATCTCACTTTACAGTACGCGTTAGAATTGGCTGGAAGGGAATATATTTTTTAATATGGTACTCCATTTCAGGTTTATTCTGAATTAACCTAATTTTCAACTAAAACTTAGAACGATCTATACTTATAACAATAGTTCTTTCAGTTTTTGTACTCTAATCTAATTCTAATTTCTCGCAAAAACTTTGATCAGTTTTAAAATTTTTTAATAAAAAATTCTTCATAAATTTTTTCAAACAATTAATAAATTGTGAACATAAGAAATGGATGTTTGTAGAAATTCAAGTCACAAAAACGAACTTAAACAATGGTTTGATCAGCGAACAAACTCGTAATTTTAGATAATATCTGATTTTAAATAATATCAATTTCGTACACGCATTTTGTAATATACTGGTGCACAATTTAAAAATAAAACAAATTTTGAAATTTAGTAAACCTTTAGTTTAATGGTAAATTCGATTTCAAGGTTTTACAATGCTTTAAATATTCAAAAGTTTCCCCAGCTCATGGCAAAGATAATTAATGGGTTGTAGGGGGGCATAGAAATGCCATCATGTGCATGTTAGTCACTTCTGCTAGTTGTTGAGTTGCAGCGCCACCTGTAGCACGTTAACTGTACTCCTTGTATGTTTATGTACTGTATAAGTTTAATTACCATCATACAAATAAGCGCTCATATGGAACATGCATACGAGTACACGGAACATATGGCTACACATTATATGTATATAAAAGAATCTAGTAAGAAAGAGTGCTTAGTTCGGAATTAGTTCGTAACTATTATTCGCGTACCTTGCAACTAATTCTCGTCCATACAGGCAATGCCATAGGTGTGAGCGAGATTGTCTGCCCCCTTTTGCTGACATTTTGCAATTAGTGTGCACTAGAAACACTGATCACTTCTGAACATCTGAAATTCCGTAATTGAACTAGATCATGACTGGTAGATTTGAAATATAGTAGGGAAGTTGTGAAGTCGTTTTTATAAATTTTATGTTTGGGATAAGTTAAGACAAATATAGTCTAGCCTAAATCTAATTTAGGTGAAAATGTCAGAAGTGAGTAAAATGTTAATCGCAGATAAAAATTATTAGCCTGAGTGAAACTAAACCTTTTTTCTTTTTTTTTTTAATTATATATGTATGTGACATTTAAATACGCATCGGGACTGACCATAAATATACTAGACTTTCCATTGGTACAGTGGTCCCAATTAATATTCATACATCTACGGCCAATATCTGTTTCATATCAACTCTGCTTGTAATACTTTATGAGTAGTGCTTGTTAGAACTCCTTTTAAAATTATAATCTAACATATACTTCATAGACTTCTGGTACAATTTGGACTAGTTAGGAACTACATTCATTACAACTGCAAATCTTTTTTTTACTAATTCGCTAACCAGTTTTCTTTACCTTTTTTTATATTTTTAGCGTGATAATGAATATGATGTCCGTTTGTTGATTCACCAGAGTTTAGCCGGATGCATCATCGGTAAAGGTGGCCAAAAAATCAAAGAAATTCGCGACGTAAGTACTAAATATCCTTTAAGAAATTATGAAGTGAACATCGCTAATCAGTAAACAAAAAACTTTCTGTTAAAACGCTGATACTACTTTGCTAAGGAAGTACCAACGCAACAGAAAAGCGGGTTTTAATTGCTAATATGAGGGATCAATATTCGGTTATTAGAAAAACCACTCAAATTATAAATCTTTTCTTGGCACGGAGTAAGATAGTAACTCTAATTTGGTTCCTTTAATAGGTATATATTTTTAGGATAATTGAAAAGGGAGCTAACATACACGTACATCTCTAACGGCGAATCCGAATGTCAATTTAAAAACTTATACTTATTTAGATACTATAAACTCTTATATACTATCAGTTGGTAATGGAGGTGACCTCCGATTGAAAGAACGATAATTGTGTTGTATTGTGTGTATAAAATTGTGTGTATAAAAAAGTTGCATAGATCTGATAATTTCTGTTCTAAACAATTTCCAGTAAAACAATTTTTTTCGCAAAGTATAACTAGTGTCCCCGAATCTTTTACACCATAATCACTACGCGCCTAAATCATGCGTTCTGGGAAAAGAATCATATATTCCGGACTTTATTTGTTTTTCTTAGGTTTTTAAGATTTATGGCATCACAATTCCATGACATGACCTTCTAATCATGTTCATTCTGGCCGTTTCCAAAGTATCCAGTCTCTATGCCAGCTGTTGACATTACTAATTGACTTTTGTGTAATCGCAACAATCCATGTCTAAGTGTTGCTTACGAAGATTATGACGATCATTATTTAATTCTGGGAAATTGCCTAAGAAGTGTTCAAACTTACACTCTTGTGTTGCATTGATTCTGTTTCCCTAAGAATAACTTAATATTTCTATGACACCGAAGGCGGTAGCGATTGACGTTATAATATTACTCGTAACACCAACAAGCATTTTCCAAACTACTATCAGTTTGTCTGCTCGCTGCACGCCAGCTACTCAACATTGTCAGTTCTTGGTGGATTCTGTGTTATCGCCATGGAGATTTCTGTGTAGGAAAACGACGTACATGCAAGATTATGATGCATGCAGAGTTTGTTTTCAAGTGGTTGGTTGAGGTTCAGGTACAAAATATGTTATCGATTTCAAATACTATAAGATAATTCCAAGAACATCACATACTCGTATACCTAATGCCTCACTGCGCCTTCTGTTTCAGACAGCACACCACATGTTATATTTATAGTTATGAGAGGGTAGTATGAAAACGTGGCCGACCTTGTCGTGAATGTTGGTACACTCGACTATCGCTCGCATGATCACGGGTTCAGTCCCGCATACAGCCACATATCACAGTTAGCGCGCCGGTCACCTCGACGTGCTTGATGAACTGTGACGTTCGAAATCGTCGTTAAACTATTGGCCCCGTCTGAGGGAGTTTAAAAAAAGAATGCGTGTGAGCTCACTGGATGTAAGGAGCTCTCCCACATTCCGTTCATGGGATGCAAGCAAATTTGTTTTTTAGTATTTTTTTTTTATTTTCTTTAATTTCTTTTATTTTTTTGATTTTTTCAAATTTTTTTTTAAATTTTTTTTTGATTTTTTTTTGATTTTTTTTTTAAATTTTTTTGATTTTTTTTAAATTTTTTTGATTTTTTTAAAATTTTTTTGATTATTTTTTAAAATTTTTTATATTTTTTTATTTGTTTTTATTTTTTTTATTTGTTTTTAGTTTTTTATTTACTTTTTTTTTATTTTTTTTTTTTTCTTTATTTTTTTTTTATTTTTTTTTTTGGTTTTTTTTGTTTTTTTTTTAATTTTTTTTTATTTTTTTTTTATTTTTTTGTTTTTTTTTATTTTTTTGTTTTTTTTTAATTTTTGTTTTTTTTTATTTTTTTGT
>JAHXMU010000451.1:218910-230774 GCA_019455685.1 Philornis downsi | reverse complement strand
CCAAAATCAATCTTTTTTCTTCATTTCTCATTAAATGAAATTCACATTTCAAATCAACATAATGAAATAATCGACTGTTAGCCCACTTTGCTTGCTGTGCGTCATATAATTTTTTTGAGGAAGCAGAGAAGAGGAGAGGAATGATTTCCATGTAATCATTTACAATTCTTCAAACGAATGCGACATAAAATGTTCTCAACCTGTCAAAGACAGTAAGTAGTATGACATCGAAATGATGTATTTTTGAAAATAACTCAAAGAAACCATTATTTCGTGGATGGATGAATATTTGTTTGCGACATTGATGTATTTTAAGACAATCAATAAAATATTTATGGGAACAAAGGGAGAAGTTATGTTTTATATAACTTTGTAAAAAAAAGCTCAGTTTATTGCATGGAATGTATTTATATAGTAAAGGATGTCCAAACAAGAACGCAAGATTTAAATTTGGCGCCAATCGAAGTGTCATTGTTTGACATTTGAACAATTGTTATTGTTTGCTAGTAGAGGGTACGAGGTTAGTAAAGATGGAGCGCTAAACGAATGAACAACGCATTCTCATTGTGAAATTGTTTTACCAAAATGGTGAAAGTTTTCCGCCTACAGTTCGCAAATTGCGATCAATTTGAGGTCTCGATAATGCTCCAAAAGAGTCAACTGTAAAGAGATTAATGGATAAATTTGCCAAAACTGGGTCTGTTAGTGATGTAAAGACAATAACGCGCCTTCAACCAGGTCGATCGACCGCAAATGTCGCAGTTGTACGTGATGATGTCGCTCAAACTCCATCCACCTCAGTTCGACACCGAGCTCTGCAAATTGGTGTCTCCAAATCCAGTATGCAGCGAAGAAAGATTTGCATCTTCATGCATACAAAGTTCAATTGACTCAGGAACTGAATTCAGCTGACCATGGACAGCGAAGGGAGTTCGTTAATTGGGTATTGGAGAGACAACATGAAAATGCTGATTTTGTCCATAAAATCATCTTCAGTGACGAGGCCCATTTCCATCTTGTTGGCTTCGTCAATAGGCAGAATTGTCGCATTTGGGGTGAGGAAAATCCTCGAGTGATTCACGAGAATCAAATGCATCCTCAACGTGTCACTGTGTGGTGTGGATTTTGGGCTGGAGAAATCATTGGACCTTTTTTTTTATAAAAATGAGGTATGTCAAGCGCAAACAGTTAATGGTGTTCGGTATCGTGAAATGATAACCAGTGTTTTCGTGCCTAGAATTGAAGAAATGAATGTGGAGGGCATGTGGCTTCAACAAGACGGTGCCACATGTCATACAGCCAGAGAAACAATTCAATTGCTGCATCAGTCATTTAAATCTTGCGTTCTTGTTGGGACACCCTTTATTGTACATGTTTTAGACGTAATTATGTCTGCAAATATTTGGTTATTTCAATTAAGAACTCAGTGAGAGCGCCGATAATTAAATTAAATTTGTTCATGTTTTTATATTTTCTTATAACTCATCATTTTTAGAGCAGTGCGGTAGTGGTTGAAGTGTTCCATCACAATTATTTTTTCTATGTATATTCTGCCATTTTATCCGATTACCATGAGATCACTGACTGTGGCTACTGTACATATTTTTTAACTTTTGTGTCACTGATAAGAATGTTTGTTATGTTGTAGACTCGGAAGTAGTCCTTAATTCAATTTATTTTTACTGAAACTTTCCAGGATGATTCCTTTTTAGGCCAGAAGATTTAAGACAATTCAAAAGTTAACTTGGCAAATCCAGTTAGCTTCTGAATGTAATGCAATGTCTACATTTAATATACTTACAATTGAGGTTACTTGAGTTAGAGATCACTTGAATACTTAATTGTTTAAAATATTTCATAATTGAATACGTAAATACTCGAATAACGCTTGAACCCTTATTGCATGAGTTCAATCTCAACTGCTTTAATGTGTTTTTTTTTTTTTTATTCTTCTTACTTGAGTCATTGATTTCTTGCATTGTTGATTACTTGATTTTTAGATTATATCAATTCGATGTTACAGGAATACTTGACTGCTTGATTTCTAGGCTTATAGACTTTTGGATTTAGTGTTTGTTTTGGTTCTGTTAAAGTTTGACTGCTTGAATTATTTGTTCTTTTTCTGCCTTTCTTCAATTTGTTATAAGTTTTGATAGTGGCTCAAAAACATGATTGATTCAACGTAGTTTTTATTGACCTCTGAAAAACCTCTAGAAAACATCAGGACTTCGACGTTATCGCAGAGCTTTGAAGCATCGATGTTGACATATTGCTCATTTGATATTTTTCGCCAAGGATGTTTTCCTCCTAGAAATGTTTGCGTCATTAATCAGGATTTTGCGTCAAGCGTCAAAATAACATCAACAATCAGGTGTTATGCCAAGCGAAAATATTTGTATTCCCCCAGGCCGACATTATTTCATTTACTTCCGAAGGTTGATGACTTCATACATCATTCTAAATTTGTAGCTGTTCAACATTGACCTAATCTTCAATATGTCCATGCTTGCCAGCAAACCATTTCTGCTGATGATTTGGAAGGCCAAAGTAGGCTGCAGTGATATTCAATTTATCTGAGTTCCTCTCCAGGCCTAAGAGGGCTGAAATACCACCTGCCAACGGACAGTGAATCACAAACGAATACAATTTGTGTTCGTTGAAATAAATGGCTCGATTTTATTTTCGTTTTGCGTTTTGCGCTGTACCTCTTTTACTCTTTGTTTTTTGCTACTAGAGAAGACTGCAGTAACATTTCATATTTGCGATTTTTCTCAATACTTGAGACGACTATAATATCATCTACTTACGCAAATAAAATATAATTACTGCAGTTGTCCATAGTATTTCATCAGTAAGGGAAGTAGAACGACCATACCACGCTGACTACATCGGTTATCGTCCGATCATCGAAATTAAGCAGCGTCGGGCGCGGTTAGTACTTAGATGGGGGCCGCTTGAGAACACCGCGCGTTGTTGCATTATAGAATCGCAAAGGCAAGAATCCAAATAAATTGATATCGTAATAAAAAAAAATTTAATCTCAAATTCAATTTAAACCTAAAAATGAAACAAGAATACACCAATTAAATTGTAATAATTTGTCAATAAACAAATCTTACAAAAATCTTACAAATGTTGCTGTCATGTCGGAGGACTCGTTTGGTGTGAAATTACCCAATGGCATCTTATCTGTCCTTGCTAAAGACTGAGTGTCAATCAGATATTGTACAGTGATGTGAAAAATAATAAGGACACTTATTCCCAACAATAATATTTGTTCAGAAACTAAATAAAATGAGAGAATTGCTCATAAATAACCGTATTAATTTTCAGCTAATATATTACACAAACAAGTTCCCTTACAAAAATTCTTAGAATTTTTATACATTAAAAAAAAATAGGTTATTAAGCAGAGATCAGTTGGTTTTGGTTGTACGAATTAATATGGACAGTTTGTCGTTTAACTAAAATAAAATAATATCAAAACTTTTAAAAGTTATTTTTTGTGTACAAAAGGTAAGAAGAGTGATTTTAGTGAAACTTAAAATTCAATTCAAACTTAAGAACAGCAAAATTCTGTAGTTTTTAGGGAAAAATGGAAAAATCTAAGCACTGTGACCTAGAACTAAGAAAATCTATTAAAAATTTCCATAAAGATGGAAATTCTTATAGAAAAATTTCAAGGTTGCTTGGAATTTCAAAAACAATGGTTGAAAATGCAGTCAAATGGATTCCGGTAAGAGAAACACTTGGTGAAAAACCACAAATTACACCTACAGTTAAACGTGGAATCATTCGATGTGCAAAAAAAGAATCCATTTATCTCATCGAAACAGATAAAAAATGATTTGAACATAGAAATTGACACATCAACAATTCGAAAAACACTTATTAAAGAGAACCTTAAAGCTCATAGTGCTAGAAAAGTAGCAATGTTGTCGAAGAAAAACGTACAACAAAAGCTAAAATTTGCTGAAGTTCACTCGTGCTGGCCTCAAGAAAAATGGAGAAACATTCTATGGTCGAATGAGACAAGTAATTAATTTATTTAATTCAGATAGGGGATCTTCATACTGTAAGAAACCCAATTAATACGGAATACAACCCAAAATACACTCTTAAGACGGTAAAGCACAGTGGTGGTAATATCATTGTTTGGGGATCATTTTCCTACTATGGTGATGGGCCACTGTATCGTATACAGGGCATTATGAAAGCAGCAGATTATGTTGACATTCTACAAAATTGTATGCTTCCTTATGCCGAAGAAAATATGCCACTGCTATGGATGTTCCAACAGGACAATGACCCCAAACATACGGCAAAGTGCACCAAGACGTGCGCTGTCTCCCTATCTAAATCCGATCGAGAATTTGTGGAATATAGTGACAACTTCAATTAGAGGAAAGTGTCCCACGAATTGCAATCAGCTATGGGAATTTATTCAGGCTGCGTGGAATGATATACGCATTTCAGTCTGTCAAAACCTTGTTGACTCTATGCCCCGACGATGCCTAGCAGTTTTAAAAAACAAAGGAGCCTCAACAAAATATTAACCACTGGAAAACAATATTAGAACAGTATTAATTGTGAATCTCTTCTTTTTTTGTTAATTTTATAGTATTATTTAAACGAAAACACGAAGTGCCCTTATTTTGTTTCACAGGGTGAATTTACATTTTAAGTTTAATTTATTAAAAAAAATTTGAAATGTAAACAACAATTTTAAAAAAACATAATGGAACTCGTTTTTTGTAATATATTACCTAAAAATAAGTACAGTTTCTCTTTTTACTTATTTTCTGATCAAATGTTATAGTTTGACATTAGTGTCCTTATTATTTTTCACATCACTGTATAGGTATATAAAATACTTTATCTCTTTCAGATTGTCGAAAGCGGTGTGGCGATATGTTTTTATAGTGCCTTTCCTAGTATCAACCGCAGAGTGAATGCCTGGTCCACAGTTAACGGTGGATAATACAAAATCCAACGCTATTAGAATTCAAGATTGTTTACATTTTTAATTAGTAGAATTTACTCGTATAAATGAATTTTTCTTCGTAGCTGAAATTAATTATTTGTAATTTAATTTTTAGATACATTTGAATTCTCTATTATTCGATGATTTGAATTCATGGCTTTTTGGTTTTGTAATATTTTGTTATAGCTTAACGTTCATAAGCTTCTTCCAAGATAAGCATTTCAATGCTGTAAACTTGTACAATAACTAGCTACTAGATATATTGGTTAGATTCGTTGATTGTAATTTCTGGGGCAAGGCGATTTGTATGGAGGACTAACTAAAGGGAACAGAACTGTAATCTCAAATTCAACTGCTAGTTGTTTGCTTTTGATGCCATCTTTATAAGTGCCAGCAACACTTTCGAGTATTAAAGTCTGGTAGAAGTTTATGAAAATGGCACACGCTTTCATTATTGAATAATAAAATCCTTTCACTAAGGAATGTTAACTTTTAGTTTTGTGTTACATTTGGGTGTAACTTTTAAGTTTTAAGTGTTATTTTGCTTAAAATTGTATTTACGAAATTATATATACATATAAAGTTTCTAAAAATCCAACGACACAATTTAAACTAAATTGCATACTTTCCGGCAGTGCTTAACGACGGGATCATATGCCACTCATTTGTTGCATATTTTCAGGATATAAATTTCACTTGAATGCCGTATATATAACAGCCTACTTTGTGGAGTTGTTTTTCAAAAGTTTTCTTTCTTTTTTTTTTTTTTTTTTTTTGTTGCAAACCTTTTTGAAGACAAAAGAGCAGGAGAGAGAGAGGGAGGGAGGAAGGAGGGAAACGACAGTGACAGAAAATATAAAGTTTTTCTTTGTTAAGGAAAACATTTTGAAAATGAACAATCTAAGTGTACAAGTTTTTGCTTTTCCATTAAATGACAAACAGACGAGCCGCCAATAGTAGACGGGCAGTGCAATTTGTGACGAAAAAGGAAGCAGGAGACCTATAGAAAAGAGAAGGCTCCTTTTTTTTTGTTTAAAGTTGGACTAAGTGTTTGTTTCGCTCTTCAAACTAAGCAAAAAAAAAGGAAGAGAAAAAGGAAGCCCATAAGGAAAATTGAACACTCTTTTACAATCAAAATATAGAAGAAATAGCGCAAATTGTGTGAAGATTTTAAAGTAACTACCAGCGATTTGAACGACCAATGATGATGATGATGATGATATAACAGACAACTGACACAAAAGGTCGTTGCAACCTAAACGTAAAAAAAAAATTTGAAACAGCGGTAAAAGGTAATGCTTCCACAAAAGGAAATTCTATGGTTTTGTGTGACCAAGCAATTGGTAAGGATATTAAGGAAATAAGTCATATTCGTATACTGCCACCTTTAATACTTGGCAGTCGCTTCCTTTTTGATGGACTTCCAATTCGTTTAAGGGCTGATGATTTGAAGCGAGAATTTCCACAATCTACCTGAAATCTTGAAATTGTTCAAGCATTAGTGAGCGAGTGAGTGAGTGGTGGCAGTGGTGCATGTGTTGTTGCAGGCGAAACAAAATCGCCTCACTTATCATCATCCAGCATCATTATCATCATTGCCTTCAGACATCAGACATTTATACAGCCGGCAAAGGAAGCAGCTGCTTACCAGTCAGCAACATCCATACTGTTGTCTTTTTTGGGTTTCTCGTTTTTTTTTTCTTTCTTTTTTTTGGAGATTGAAAGAAATCTTGTTTTCTCCGTCTCCTTTGATTTGGAAACATTTAAAAATTCTGACAGCTGTTTCAGTAAATATTCATACAATTTGTTGCTTTAGGGAAGTGAGGAGAAAAAACAAGCCAGTTTTCTAAGCATTTTTGACGATTTTCACAAAAGGCTGAACACAATTAGCGAAAACCCCCTTTGGAATTGAATTGAACACAACCGTTTTTTTACACACATTTCCAATGTTTACATTAATTTCAAATTCTCACAAAATTCCTTATTATCTCGTTGATTGGACTTTATGCGACTCAGAAAAAAACCAGCGCAAAAATCAACCGCCACTAAAAATTGGTGGGGAAAAAGGGAGTTGTGATTATTGTTGACCTTATTTCTTTTTTTGTTGCCGATTTGCTAGCGAAAGACAACATAGGATGAACTGTGGAGCATGATTTGAAAAAAAATGTTGAGCTATCGTAAAAATAAATGAAAAATGTAACTCGTCATGAGGTGTAATAAGACGTTTTGGACGTTAACTTATACCGGAATATCTTGCTCAATATTGGAAATTGAACTCTTTTGGCTTTGTTGGACTTTCTCCCTGAAATGCCTTCCTCAAGAAGGGAGCGGTCGCTTCAATTCTCGAGCTGATTATCCAACTTGGATATGTGGAGAAAGAAACAAATCATGTTCTTTGCAAACGGCTGGTTAGAATTTGCACGATCTTAACAGTCTGGCAACGAATTCAACTAGTAGACTAAAACAAAAAGATGTAGACAATGTTTCAATTTTGATCCTCGTCTCTTTGAATTTTTGTTCAAAACAATTTTTTTTTTTTTTTTTTTTTTTGAAAAAAATCTTTTATTTTGCAAATTCATCATCAATTGCTTTAATAGTCTCCTCATTGTCTCCTTTTATTTATTTCTTTTCAAAATATTAAAGCATCAAAAGTCCACTACACGGAATAGAGTGAAGGACGGGATTATTTAATGTCTCACAAAGTTACAAATTCGTTAGGTTTCTCTATTGTGTTTGAGTTGGCGCATTATCGCGATGTATGAAGTGCCGCCAGAGGTATATGTATATATCAGCTGGAACGGCAAAAAGATAAAACCTAGAAGGATGCGAGAAAACTACGGAGGATCTTGTGAACAAATGTGTCTCACGACTTTAAGTCGATTCACAGACGTCTGGCTTGTAGTCAAAATAACTGCAGTAACTTTTTGCTTTATAATGCTTGGTAAATTTTGAAAAAGAAAATTTGACCAATTAACCACACGCCTTTTGGTACTTTTCATACAAATGGCCTTTTTAACCCATGTACTCTTGGCCACATATCTTCAATTCAGTTGTCAGTCATATTTGGTAAGCTAAAGAAGCTAAAGGATGGTCTGAAAATAATAGACGCATTATCAAGCCCTTGCAGTCGAAAATAATAGACGCATTATCAAGCCCTTGCAGTTGACCGTTTTTGCAGTATTAACTGTTTTTCTGTAACTCTTAATTCGCAGAAACCTGCTCATTGTATTGCTTTACACTACCCGGTAAAACTTGAGAAAAATGTTTTCATTAAGCACGCTTCTTCTAGTATCTCCCAAGTAAGTGACAAATTTAACATACGAGTATGCGAAGTGTTACCAACTTTTTCTAGTATTCCCCATGTAAATGATCTATTTAACATATGCAGGGAGACAGGCGCTCGAAGTGTTAACAACTTTGGGCTGCTCTGGCAACCATGCGGCTAATGACAGCTCACTCATTTGTTGACAAGAGCGGCAGTCGGTTATGTTGTCTACAAGCCTATGGAGGCATATTGCAATGGTTTCTAGAATTGTTCATTGATATCCTCGAATTACGTAACGATGTAATATTGATTTCATTTCGTTTATTTAACAATCTTGTAATTTAAAGCCCTTTGACCAATATTAAGTAAATTCAAAATGCATACAATAAATACTACTGCAATTAAAAAAAAAAAAACAAAAAACAATATACATATAACTTAGAATATAACATGAAATTAACTAGTAACTGTTAACTTATATTGCTCAAATTAAAGTGCACTAAAAATAGGCGAAATGGAAGAAAATAAAAATAATGAGAAAAAATTAAATATTGGATGATTCCAAATTGCAAAAGTTTTCTAAGCTCGATTTTTTCCAAAATAATAATTATAACGAACCGGTTGTGCTTTTATAAATCATATTTCACATATTTGCTGTAATCTTATAACATAAATTTTTCCATCTTAATAGATTAAGTACTAAAACATTAAACACAAAAAAAAAAAAATCCATTTCAGTTGGTTCATTTGAATAGCCCCCCTCCCCAGCGAAATACACGACCAGGCCTGTTCAATTCCATTAAAATGAGTTCACTTTTGGTTGAATATTGCTTGCCTGATTCGTACACCTTGCGTACTAACCATCCCCAGACGTTTTCAATAATGTTTAAGTCTGGAGCGTAAGGCGGCCAGTTCATAACCTCAATATTTTGGCTTTCAATCCATGGTTTGGCGACTCTTGCTGTGTGGATTGGCGCGTTGTCATGCTGGAATTTCCATTCCAAGTCTCCGAAAACATTTGTAACTTCAGAAAAAGTTTTTTCCAGCACGGCTTTGAAGTCGCATTCATTTTTGCAGAGAGAAACTGCAGCTCTATTGTGCCATAATAAGAGATCGCACTCCATATCATAACTCCACCTTCCCGGCTGTGTAATCGATTGAGTAGGTGTTCCTCTTTTCGAAAATCGTGCAAGCAGTAATTATATCCATCAGGACTCTCTAAATTAATTGTTTCTTTCATCGTAAAATGTAATGCTATTCCACTCTCTACTCCACGCCATAGTCGTAAGAGAAAAATTATGGCGATGTTCCTTACGGAGATTGTCTAGCGGTAGTTTCTTTTTAAGTCTGAGGCGTTGCAAATGTGCTGCTTTGAAAATAACTCTTTTTACCGTTGATACACCTGCACTTAAGCCGGCTTTTCCCTTGATTTCGACAGCAGAGTCGTGTGAATTTGAGGCATATCTCAGAATAGCCCTCTTGTCAGCGGCTGTAATAGCACTTGCTATTCGACCTTTCATATTATTTCCACAGCCTTCGGTGTCACGTAAACATGTCGATATAACTTTGCGACTTCTCTTAGTTTTTCTAGCTATTTGATGAATAGAAAGTCCGCACTCCCTGCGGGTTTGAATTTTGGATACATTACTACCTATATATCTACCATTGACATAAACTTGTTGCTTCCTTCCTGAAAGATAGGAGTAAATTAGACTACAAGCATCCCATCAAAATTTCGGAAGGATTTCATATTTTTATCTAAATATTTTTCCATGAAGCAACATTTTGGGACCATTGGTTGTATACAGATTAATAAATGCGAAATTATTTGTAAAATATATACATAGGTTAGGATCACATACGAGTAATTGTTTTTAGGGCACATTTGAAATAGCACATGATTATTAAGAACAATTATGAGATGTTTTAAGTTAATGATAGGTAATGTCACCGGCTATGGAACGTTGATCAGTACACGCGACTATCGTCCGTGTGATCGGCGGGTTCAATCCCCGTCTTTAAAATGTAAATCGTTGAGTGAAATCAATCTAACAGAATGTGTTGAGTGTTTGCTAAAAAAAATGCAATGAAGTTGTATAATTCTGCATTTTCAAGACCGATTTAGTAGTGCAGAAACACTATAGTGATCGAATTCTCAGTATGCTTTAAAATTTATATTTAACTACGAGCACATTATGCTTTATAATTTAATAACATATATTTCAATTTCGTCTCTGTAAATACAACGCTTAATATTTAACGTTATTAAATTGCATTCCTATTTAGCCACAGGCTTTAAAATTTTATACGCTCCCCTTTTGCTGCTACTATGAGGATGATGGCGTGAAATGAATGAATGAAGCCATTTGTTATGAATAACAAAATTCTCAAGTCAGATTTTGCTATTTTTTTCTAATGCTCAAGAATCTGATTTCCTTTTTAAATATTTCTTATTAACACCTCTCTTCTAAACGTCTCATCATCGTGTTTTCTTGTCATGTTTTTTTTTTTTTTGCTTTTGGGCGGAAAATAAGCGATTTTTTTTTGCTAACCAGCGTCATTATTATTCCAAGTTGTTGGTTCGTTGGTTGCCTGGCTGGCTGCTATGAAGTTCTCAAGAATCTCGCGCGCAAGTAAATTAACCATAATGAATGGTAAGAACGGCATACATAGAGAAGAAAAACTTGAAAATATGAATTCAAATGCTTGTTTAAATGAGGATGTAGAAGAACAATTAGTCAAACGACTGAACTTTAGCAGGAGGATGGACAAAAAGAGGGAGGGAGAAAAAAAACGAATGATATTTAAATTGCAAAAACATGAAATGGAAGGAAAAAAAAATGTTGAGAGTACCACGATTCCTACATGACAACTATCATGGGGGGTTAATTTGTATAACAATATAACAGTTGGATGGTCGAGATTGAAAGATATAATGAGACTAACAAATTTTTAGGGATTCAATGCACTTTCAAGCAATAAGAGAAAACTATACAAACGACGAAAAAAATTTTAGATTTACAACAAAAAAGTGACACTAAATCATTTTTTTGTTTTTTGAAATTCAACAGGAGAGACAAGAACTCCTGTTGAATTAAAAAAAAAAATGATTTAGTGTCACTTTTTTGTTGTAAATCTAAAAATATATACAAATATTTATCTTCAAAAGTCGAAATTAGCTTAAAGGGAAGAAGAAAGACTGTAATTGACGTTGTAAAGCAGCAACACAACTTGTAACACTAGAATTATCTTTTGGGTAATATCGGAAGAATGTAAATTCCGCAAAGGAAATGGGTGGACTAAATATACTTTGTACAATGGTTTGAATTGTTTTAAGTACACTGTTCCTAATTTTATTTTATTTTATTTTTATAGTTTTTGTTTTTATTTTATTTTTTTTTATTTTATTTTATTGTTTTTTTTTATTTTATTTTTTTATTTTATTTTTTTATTTTATTTTATTTTTTTTATTATTTTTTTATTTTATAATTTTTTTATTTTATTATTTTATTATTTTTTTATTTTATTATTTTTTTTATTTTATTTTATTATTATTTTTTTATTGTATTTTATTATTTTTTTTTTTTTATTGTATTTTATTATTTTTTTTATTTT
>JAHXMU010000451.1:197432-218510 GCA_019455685.1 Philornis downsi | reverse complement strand
ATTTATTTTATTTTTTAATTATTTATTTTATTTTTTAATTATTTATTATATTTTTTTTAATATTTATTTTATTTTTTTTTTTAGGTTATTTATTTATTTTTATTTTTATTTTCTTTTATTTTTTTTTTTTCAAGCATGAAAATTTGTTCCATTTTTTGTGATCGAAAGTATGCTGTGGTCGTTATAAAATAGCATAGTCTGAACTTATTGAAGTTAAGTTAAATTTCCTCAGATAATTCAGAATAATAGAAATTAATCGAAATAACAGAGAACAGACATATTAGACATATTTTCATAAATTGAAAAAATTGTTAGTCCTCTTGCCCAAAGTTTCGTGAAAAATGATGAATGAACTGCCTTTTAATATTGTTGGGATGTCAACCGTCTTTGGAAACATCACTTTTCTACTTTCGAGAATAATTAAAAACAAATTCCCTTGCATCCCATGAATAAGATATTGGACAACTTTTCACATTCAGCGAATTTACACAGATTGTATTTTTAGACCCACTTAACGGGACCTACAGATTTACAACGGTTCCGTACATCATAGTTTGATAAGCATTTTTCAGGCTTCGTCGATCACTCGATTACTCGATTACTCGAAGACACATCGAGGCGACCGCTGCTTAAATAAGGATATGAGTGCGGTCCCAAAACTAACCGACCTGACAAACAAGACACAAAAAAAGTTCCGAAAATTTGTCTTTATTTTTCAAAATAATGTCATTTTAGCTCGATATACTTCTTCCAGCCATGTTCAATAGCTTCTACACCCTGTTTATAGTAAGAACTGTCAAACTACTTAAAATAGCCATCGACCACAGACTCCACCTCTTCATTGTTGGCAAATCTTTTAGTACCATGTCATTTTTTCAAGTTTTTAAATAGAAAAAAAGTTTGAGTGATCCAAATCTGGTGAACTGGGTGCGCGATGAAGCAATTCGAACTTTAATTAATTAATTTTGGCCACCGCAATAGTGGATTTGTGAACTGGAGCATTGTCTTGATGAAACAACGCCTTCTTTTTTGCCAAATGCGATCTTTTTTTTTATAATTTCATCACCTAAACGCTAAATTGGCATAATATGCGCTGTTGAATATATTCTATCCATCATCCTTTTTGAAGATAATCAATAAAGATAATTCCATGTGAATCGCAAAAAACAGACGCCATGGCCTTGCCAGCAGATGGAACCGTCTTCGTCTTTGGATCCGATTTTCCCATTTCAGTCAATTGCTTTGACTGTTTCTTTGCGTTAAGTGTGAATTGGGGGACCCATATCTCATCCATAGTTTTAAATCGACGCAAATATTCGGTTTTATGGATGTGAAACATAACCAAACACTTTACTGAAACATTTTCACCACGCTGTTTTTGGTCTATTGAAAGCAAGCGCGGCACCCATCTTCATAGCTCCATCATCACATAGCTTCCTCATCTGAAATCTTCGATAAATACAGGATGTATATCACTTACAACATACTCGTATATTTTATAAAGTTGCCACTTTTCACCTAAATAGTTTTTTTCGAACTACTGGCATCATCCTTACGTCATGTCTGCTAGTTTTGGGATCGCCCCCTTAGGTGCTGTATGCGAAGTTGAACTTGCGATCATGCGAACGATGGTTGTAGGTGTACTAACATCGCGCCATGGTGGATCATATCGAACATATTTATCAAAACTTTTTATTGTTTCTAGTGCTTGTATCAAAAGAAAATGGCATAATAACCCGTTCTTTGGGTCCAGAAACAATTCAAATTTGGATCGAAATCAATGAATTTTACATGGTATTGCCATGGGAGGGGTGGAATTTGTTGTCTTTTGCGTGGCTTTTGAGTGAGTCTGATGTAGTTGTGAAAATGTGGTTTTGTGATAAACATGTGAAATATTCAATGCTATTCTCCAAAGAATGTTTGAAATGTTCAACATTATTTTCAAATCCGTATAAATTCTTTAAAATTGTTCTGCTTTAATTATAAAATGTTCACATTCGAAGTGTAATTTTAGAATAAAACATTTCTGAAATCGGTGAAAAAGTGGTTATTTGAGATGTGCTGCAAAATTTGTTGCTGTTACCTCGTTAAAAATCATTGATTATAGCAAGCAATAATATCATTGCTTAAAGGACTATAACTCAAAAACATTTGATCGGGAAGAAATTAAATTTCTTAGGGGCTTCGTTTTTGGTTGTCAATCTTTAAAAAGAGTACCAATTTTTTGTTGGTGGCGACATTTTATTGATCTATGTGTTATATGATCAGTACGCCACCTATCGTCTGTTTGTTGTAATAACTTACAAACCATCCAAAACACAGCATAACAGGAGTTTGCCAAAATTGTTGTCACAGTCTGGTTACCATACAGAAGAAATAACTACACCTTATGTACGTGCCAGCTGCTTCCGCAACTTCATATGCATAATTTTTTGGTTTAATATCAATTTCTTTGTTACTACTAAATTACTCAACACCTCATACAATAACTGAGCAATTCTAGAAAATAATCCACATAACATAAAAAACAAAATGCTACATTTTTATAATAATCTAATGAATGATATTGAAGAGCTTTCACGCTCTTTAACTACAATCTTCTAAAAACATCATCCGACCCGATGACAACATCTTTTCAAAAGTTAACTGTGTTAAATGATGTAAGATGTCTGGTTCGAACACACTGACGTGCATATACGCAATACGCTTTTCTATGTAATTTTTCGTTCCACAAAGTTTTGGCTGTCCCCAATAATTCCCGTTCATATTGATCCTTCCTCTGTGTTGTTTAAGTATTAGAGACTACTTTCGCTTGCGGCATCATTAATTTTCACAGTTTTTCATTTCCAGGAAAATTTTAAGAAAATTGTAAATGATGATGAGGGTAGGTAAAAGTAGCATTAATGTCTCAAACATAATCTCAAAATCGCTATGGGGCTTTGTACGCATAATCTACAATAAATTTCGATAAGCCTTAAGATGTTCACGTATCGAAAATTAAAATTGTCACAAAGAAAAACATCTCTCTCTAAATATAGATTTAGGGATGAAAATTGTAAGCGCTGTTACGGACGTACTGTTGATATTGAAAAATAGTTCCTTCATCCCTACTTCATTGTTAAAGTGCACTTTTGCCTAACGTCACTCAATTTTGTGATCTGATAAATGAATGCGTCTTCGTTTTTAATTCTGGCATAAAATCAAAAACATGTGTTGCCACTTAATCATCCAAAGTGTGATTAGGATATTTGGAGGAGGACATAGGCGGCAAAGGAGATGAGATATGATTTGGGAGGAAATGTTAATGCATCCGCTTATGTAATACAAGACCAGTCAAATCTTTACAATGCACAACACACTCGTTTGCCTTTCTTTTTATAACAATCTTTCTTTCGCTTTTGATTTTGGTAATTAGTTTTTACAGCTGCTGTCTTCTTTTAGCAGCACAAACCAAGGATGTTCATATTAACTGTTCGTCCATCTGGAATAATACCAAATGCATCTTTCCTTAGATTCATTTCTTTTACAGTATTGCATCATTATTTTTAAAACAGGTGATGATGGTGATGCTGGTGCCTTGTCAGATGCCTGTTTAGAGATGTAAAGGAACTGCTGTGTTTTTCTTTTATTGAAAGGTGGAAGGAAGAGCATATTGTCCGATTGACTTGGCTTAACAGCTGGTTTTTAATTTTTGTTCCTTCATCTGTGACTTGAGCACACGTTGTTCGTCTACTGGAGACTTTATTTGTAATGTCTTTCTATCACTAATTATATTTCATAGAGTAAAAGATTACCTAGTAGAAGAAGACCGCTGCAAAATCAGCAGCTGCTTGTGGTTCTTAAATTTAATGGAACGCACATTGCCATTTAATCTAATTTATGTATTCACAACTTTGATGGTAGGAGGACTTGTAATATTTTACAGTAGAAGGGATTTAGTGTTACTTTGAGCTGTAGCACATTATACGAGTATATACTCATTGCCTTCCATCGAAAACTTCTACGATTATGAGATTATTGCTAGGGATGGGAAATACCGGGTGTCCGTCGGGAAGGTATACTACTTTGTTTTGCCGTCATTTTGGTAAACATTAGTCTTGACAGTTCATATATGGCAATCGGGAAGTAGAAACGTGACAAATTTATTACGGAAAAATATTCGACAAACCAACGTGTTCTAAATGTTAAAACATTTTATCAAAATCAATCATCGTTTACCGTGACGATGAGAAAGTTACGTGAAATGGGTGACGAGGCACATTTTCATTTGAATGGATATGTAAATAAACAGAATAGTCGGTTCTGGGCAATGGGAAACCCTCAAATTATTCGTCAGTCACCTATGCATCCATTAAAGGTGACAGTCTGGTGTGCAGTTTGGTCAGGAGGAATCATTGGACCTTACTTCTTTGAAACTGAAAACGGCGTAATGGTAACGGTCAATTGTGATATGATTGAAAACTTTTTAACGCCATAACTGCATGCTTTTTTGAGTTTGATTAACATGTGGTATCAACAAGACGGTGCCACATCGCATACAGCCATGATTACAAAGGAATTACTGCGAGACCTCTTTACACAACAAGTTATTTCAAGAAATGGTGATGTTGATTGGCCTCCACGTTTACCTGATTTGACTGCTCCGGACTTCTTTTTGTAAGGATATCTGAAAAGCAAGGTTTAAGCAAACAAACCAGAAACGCTTGAGCAACTCAAACAAAATATTCGTAATGAAATTAATGAAATACCGCGTAAAATGTCTGGGAATGTAATGAAAAATGTACTCAAAAGGGCTCGCATTTGTGAGGCTAACAGACGCGGACATTTATCTGATATTGTATTCCACACATAATTGCCGACATTAAATAAAACATTTATCAATATAAGATACATTCTCTTTTATTTAATCAAAAATTATAAACAAAATAGGTATACCTTCCTGACGGACACCCTGTATGACAGATTGGTTTTAATAATTTCGATCTTTGTATTTTTTTCTAAGCCGGCGACAAATTGTCAAGACTTTATTGCCTGAGGACTAGACAAACGTTGAATGATGTAAACAATCGCTGATTTTAGACACGTAACGTGAGTTACAAAAGATCATCATAACATAGCGTTTAGCTAAACATGTCCTTTTGGAGTAAGGAGAAGAAGAAACAGTATGCAATTAATCTCATATTTCTGCAATATTTGTTTCAATATTTTATAAAATGATTTTTCAAGACTCCGTAAATACGATTCAATTTCCGCAATGATTTCATAACTTCGTTTAATTCTTTTTCCTTATTGTGTCCTTTTAATATTTGGACAGATAACAACATTTGGTTTTCAGATTTTGCAAAAATACAGTCAAGAGGATAACAATAGGAACTTCAGTTCATTAAATCGTCGACATATGTTGATGAAGGCACAATTTTTTTCGTCTTTTTTTTCTTCATTTCAATCCTCAACAACGGCCCATAAACACCTTGAATAATATTCACTATTCACGGTTTTTTTCAGAGCAATCATTGAATAGAATACCAAGAGCATTGCAAATACCGAAGCTCTAAACAAAGAGCTCACATGTGGCGTTTTTTTTTACAGCTTTGCACGGCTTTCAGTAGGCTTTTTCGATACAGTGAATAACCGATTTGATGTAGGAAAGTGTAGTGAAGTGGAATGGAGTGTAGGTGTAGTATTTCGCCCTTTGTCATATCGCATGAAAAATGCTTATTGTTAGACTTAAACTGTGCATATATTGTTCCGTTCGTTGATGTCTTTTGCCGCACTGTTACCAAACGCGGCATCCATTTGGAAAACATTTTTCTGATTAAAAAAATTTTGTTATGCCTTCCTTCGGAGGAATAAAATTATATACCATTTGAAATGGTAAAAATGTAACATCTTGAAGAAGGCATTTAAAATAACAAATATGCTGTGATCAGTCGGTTGAGACATGCTTTTATGGCAGGCTATAAGGGACGGTACCTTCTGCACATATTGGTCGATTTTGCGAAATTCTATTTATTCTTTTCAGCTTATCATTCGTAGACTGGTGTAATGTAAATTTTTGTCTATTATATTGATATCTAATGCTAGGCAGGATTTAAAAAAAAGCTATCGACCACGCCTTTTGTGCTGTTTCTCATACAAATGGCCGATTTAATCCATATATTGTTGGCTTAGCCCCCTTTTTTTAGTTGCATTAAACTTAGTGCAATTAGTTGTACCTTGTATAAGCTTCGTAGGAATTCGAAACTCGGACATAGTCTCATACAGTTTTTGCCGTATCGGGCAGTTTTATAATCGACGAAAAGATGGTACGTGTCGATCTGTTTATCTTGGGTTTTCTCCAGAATTTGTCGTAGTGTGAATATCTGGTCAGTTGTTGATTTCCAGGTCTAAAGCCACACTGATAACGTCCAATTAGGTCAGTTAGAAACGGCTTTAGTCTTTCACATATCACACTAGATAGGACTTTGTAAGCAATGGGTAATAGGCTGATACCGCGATAGTTTTTACAAACACTTGGATCGAATTTTTTAAACACAGGACACAGTACACTCAAATTCCAATTATCGGGCATGTTTTCCTCGAGCCAAACCGTATGTAGGAGCTGATGCAGGCTGTTTATCAGCTC
The DNA here is from genome assembly GCA_019455685.1 of Philornis downsi. Lineage (NCBI taxonomy): Eukaryota > Metazoa > Arthropoda > Insecta > Diptera > Muscidae > Philornis > Philornis downsi. Next base: position 211,885 of record JAHXMU010000451.1, on the reverse strand, counting down.
ATCGCCACCAGTTTTAAACAGCTCTGCTGGCAGGCCATCAGCGCCCGCAGCATTGTCACTCTTAAGCCGCAATACTGGTGTTCTGATCTCTGTTTGCCATCGTCGATAATTGGGGGGATATTCGAAATATTCCGCATTTCCGCCGAAAACTTCTGATTGTACGATAACAGTTTTATTGACTACTTTCTGAATTTATTTGGACCTTGGCATTTGAAAAGCTATGCACTAAAAATATTTCAATTTTATCCTGGTCTATTATGTTCTGTTTTTGTTTTAAAACTCTTACCGAAAGCAAAATTTAATTCCTGAACAGAAAAACCACAGATGAGAGTGCAGTTAATATTGTTGTATAGAAATTTATTGGCTTTGCTGCCACTAATGACTTTTGCTGCCAGTTTTCAACCGAACCGAACCTTTTTTGTAATCACTTTTCACCATATTTGGTTATCCTTCTCTCACTCTTCCTCTCTTTTACATACTCTCTTGCCACTACTATTTCCAATCCGCTAGATATTATTACTTTGACCCAGTTCTTTTCGGGACGACAATATTTGTGATACGCAAAAATGCACAAACATTTACGCCGAAAGTGCTTAATAAATGGGAAGAAACAAAATTGAAGAATTCTTTTTTGGAAGACGGCATAAATAAGGAGGCGGAGGAGGATCAAAGACCACACAAATAGGTGGTTTTCAAGAACTAGGAATTATTAGAAACCTTGAGAAAAAAGAATGTAGAATTCTCCGCATTTACTGGCAACCAATGTCGTGGCAAGTATGAGCCACTATTGTGGTATTACAAGCGACAACAAAGGCCACAACCACAGTGGCACCAACAACAACTAACAACATAATAAATTGCATGCGTGTTGATTCCATGTGTTTTTTTTTAATTCGTCCTTTTTTTGTGTTGACGACGACTCGACGGACCCTAACACGCACGCCAACGGACACCCGTTTGAACTGCATTTGCTAGATGATGTGGTTTGGATACAAGTGCATTGGTGTGTGAAAGTCCTTTCGTGGCATGCATGGACATACATACACATCGCTGACGTTACAGCCATTGGGTATAGAAAGCATCAATGAAGGAAAGGGAAGTAAGGAGGTGGAGGACTTATGGGAATGAGAATATAGTAACAAAAAAAGTAATATAAAAAAGGATTTTTTCATTTTGTTCCTTTAGTTTTTCACTGCACTTTTTAGTTAGTTATGTGTGTGTGTGTATGTGTTTTTGTGTGTTATTTGTATCCACAGGATATTTTGTCCGTACATTCGTTGCTGTTTTTTTCATTCCATCCTTCTTCATTCTATCGCTTTATTTGCAGTCGTTAGGAGCCAGCCAGCCAACCAACCATTTTCTTTATTATATTTAAAGTATAAATTCTAACACTCATTCTCGTTCAAATACTATATATAAAATGCGTGACAAAGTCATGTTTTTTTAGCAGTTGCAATGTTACTCTGTTGTTTTTGCTGCTGTAGCCCCTTTCCGAACCTAACCATTCCTAAAAAAAAGAATACGATATAGGAGGTTTTTAGTTTCATTTGCCATTTATTTTGTCGCCACTTTAATTTTACGGTTGAAAGCAGTGGCTGTAGTATAGCTCCTGCTATAAATCCTTAACTTTTTCTTAAAGTATTTATCTTTAAAACTTTGAAAATGTGTATTTTTTTCTTATCTTCTTTTCCCCTCAACTACTCGAGTGCGTAAGTATATTATTTGGCACTCATCTGCCCACCCATCAGCCTTGAAGAACAACATGTTGTGTCTTCTTAGCATATCCTTTGCATCCTTGGCGATGGCGTTGGCGGTGATGGTGCTCGGTTGGTAACCTTTTTATTTTCTGGCACATTTGCTTTTGCCACCCATGAAAAGTAGAAAGGAGTTTTTTGTATGTTTCACGATAGTGCGTATAATGAAATAACCACCCAACCAAGCTTTCAAACAGCTCAAACTCAATGACACCATTATTCTGGCTTATATATTATTGGATTTGTTTTTCTGTTGCGAGGAAAATTGAAGTTAAAGGGGGAAGCAGTGATGACTTTAGAACGACTATAAAGGATTTTTCTACTGCCAGAGAGGGAGATGGTCACCACGAGAGAGGAGAGAGGGGGGGCTGAGCCATAAAACTATATCGAAAGTGTTATGATATCATGTCGACAATTTGAAATATGTTCTAGATTTTAAAATGAAATTATTAAGGGTTTCTAGTTGTTGAAGTATTTGAATATAAAATTAAATATGATTACCATCGCAAGGCCAAAATATACAATAACATTCGCTTTAATTACGCTGGGGTACAGAGTTTTTCTATGGCAAACGAGTTAAAAGTTGATGCATAGTTCAGGTACAATAAACTCATAAATGTTTCTTTTTTCTGGATTAACTGTAGCTTAAAAAGTGCAAGGCTGACTATTTTTATGTATCGAGAATAACAAACATTTACAAATGTCGTTATATGGGCCGAAAGATTGGATAAATTAGGAGCTCTATACAAAAATTGTCTTCTTAAATTCTATTCTACGAAAACACTTCTCTATATGAAAAATATCTCTTAAGACATGTTCTATATGAAAAAAATATTCTTAAACGCTTCTCTATAAAAACTGTCTTTGCGTTATAAGGACACTTTTTCTATATTAGATGTCTTCGCTAAAACAATGTCTACCATACGAAACGCGTCTCCTCTACTATTTTTCCAAAGCTATCTAATATTATTCTATGAATGGTAGATACTTTTATATAAAACATTTTAAATTCTCTGTGTGAAAACTTTAAAGAAATATTGTTAACCTGTCTATACGAAAAGTGACTCCTCAGAGACTTCCTTCCTCCTTATTCAAGCAATTTTCTATACTCGTATGTGCTTGCAGATAGTTTTGAGATAAAAAATTTCATAGAAATATTTATGAACCAATTTTAAAGAGAGGGTTTTTTTTATACAGGAAAGAGACATTTTTCATATAGAAATGCGTCTTAGGTGACACTTTTCATGTATACATTTTTCTACACAAAAAGTGTCTAAAGACACTGTCGAAAAGTGTCTGAGGAGACTGAGGACTTGTGACACTTTTCATGTAGAAAAGTGTCTGAGGAGACACTTTTCATGTAGAAAAGTGTCTGAGGAGACACTTTTCATGTAGAAAAGTGTCTGAGGAGGCACTTTTCATATTGGAAAGTGTCTGAGGAGGCACTTTTCATATTGTCTGAGGACACAGTTTTCTTAGAGAAAAGCACCTGAGGAACTACTTTTCTCAGAGAGAAGTACCTGAGGAACTACTTTTCCCAGAGAAAAGTACATGAGAAGACACTTCTTAGAGAAAAATACCTGAGAAAACTCTTATTGGGGAAAAGTACGTGGGAAAACACTTTTCTTTGAGGAAAGAGTCTGAGAGACCCTTTTCATGCTGTCTGAGGAGACACTTTTCGTAGTGTCTGAGAAGATAATTTTCACGGTGCCTGAGGAGGCACATAGAAAAGTGTCTGAGAGACAGTTATGTTTTCTTACCGTTCTTCTGTGATGGCATTCTGTCAGCTACTTTTTGGGATGTCTCAGAAACTTTTTTTTAGAAAACAAATAATGTGATTTTGCGCATTAAGTATAGGTTTGTGTATTGTGCGTCCGATTGCGATAAAACATTGAATGATTTTTCTTTATTTTTCTTTTTTGGTAGGTTCCTTTATGTGCGATGGGCGGAGTGGACTTTATTCCAATAAATTACATCATCATAAAAACATTTTTAATATGACAGATATTGACAAGCTGATATTTAGTAAGAACTGCACAAAATAAAAATTGCAGGCTCAGAATGGATGTTGGAATAAAACTACACGAAGCTTCATCGTTGATCGACAGTTGATCGATTTTGTCCTCTCATAAAGCGACCGACTATACCCGGACGGTTGTGATAGGAAACATCTCACATGGGGACCGGGACTTTCGATTTTTTTTTTTTGAAAATTAAGTTTTGTTCGATATTTTACGTCCATGGGAAGTGCATTAATTGCACACATTGGGTGGTATAAGGTGATATTTAATATTCTTAATTTGGTCGTTTTCTTTAACCACTTCCAATATAAGCAAAATCCCAGGGAAAGTATGAGAAAAACACAATTGTGGAAATTCGTAAAGCCGCTCTCTTTCACCTTTACTGCCAACAATTTCACTGGGGCACCAAATTCTATTTCATTACCTTGAGCCTGAAAGCAAACTACTGGCGGAGGAAATGCAACAGTCTTGGCAATTTTATATCGTCACATTTAGAGTTAGTTCTTATTTGCTTCCCACTGCCGAGGATATCACCTAAGGCAAAAACCAGACGTTCGTCGGGCTCTTCTTCTTTGACTATTTGTGTGGCATTGTTGTTGTTGAGTGGCATAGAATACCGCAGGACAGAGAGCTGTGTACCAACCGTCTCTAATTGTTTTCTAGGTATTTCTCAATAAAAATTATTTGAAAGTGGGTTCCTTGACACAGTACAACCACCAAGCAATGCCACATGTTGCGTTGCGTTTCGTTTGAAACCGAGTCAGTCAGTCGGTTGATGAAGGATAACAAAAGGAGGAAGTGTACTTAAGCTGAAATGAAGACGACATAGCAGCCGCAAAGGGAGAGGCAGCAACGGCAAAACATCGAACGCACAAATATTTCATTAATACTACGTGCACACACACACACACACACACACACACCACAAACCCAAGTAAGTGTTTGTATTCATTAGAAACAGAGGGGGGCAGAGAGAGTCAGAGTGAGGTAAAAAATGCATGTCAGAACTGTATCGGTGTCGTTATTTGCTGGCTTCTCTATTACAAAAAAAGAAAGCCGATTAACTTTGTCTTGTGCCTGCTGTCTTGCGGGAGGAGGCCGTTGCATGAACGACTGTCCTGTTGTTGTTTTACTCCTCAACACATAACTATTACAAAACTGAGTGTGTATGTATGTAGCCGTGAATGAAAATGTTAGTATGTGTGTGTGAATAGGCTTTTTTCTTTTTAATCCTGTATTATCCTGTCAGTCGTGATGCCTACCATGCTCTTATATGGCACCATAGGTACTTTGTCGGTTTTAATTCGTCCTTTTTTTGTATTCTGCTTCATCTGTAGGGCACAACAACTGCCAAACAATTCGTTCAGCTGCCCTTTTTGGTACTGCGTGTCATGTGCGTCCATTGATGTTTGTATGTATGTGCGTTTTCAGGACTGTTTTCTTCTTCGCTCATTGTCCTTTACTAAGTTAATGATGGATGAATGCCTAACAGGTGCTAAAACATCAGATGTTTGTAGTTTTTGTCAGTTCTCAGTATGTTTATTTTGTCTTTCGTCCGTCTTTGGGCCCGTCTCGACCGTGCTTGTAGGCCGCAATTTCAACTGGTATCGGCTGTATTATTTGTATTGTTCTTCTTGGGCTGCTGAGAACAGCTGCCTTGTATTGTTGTTATGCTGAAATCTGTAAATATAGGCAATTCATCAATGAGTTTTGTCAGAACTTATTGAAGTTTATGGAAGTTTAATGCTCAACTTGGTCGGACATATTAGAGGAAACTGTTTTATTAATGAGCATCATATACGGTAAGGAGAAGCTATGTCCTTTGTCCTTTTTTTATTGTGAAGGTGAAAAGATAGTTAATAGTTAATAAATAAATAAATAAACAATAGTTAATAAAAATAGTTAATATATTGTAAAGTTACGAACCTTTTATATGCAGAACAATTCATAAGCAGAAAATGTTCATGCAGTATTTAAAATAAACAATCAGTCAGATTAAAAGTTGGATGCGGATATGCCACCAGACAATACGACTGAGGAAACTATTCTGTCTCTACTGTTGTGCTTTTGAATACTCTTCTTCATGAAAAGTGTGTTTTCAGATATTTATCTCTATGAGAAAGGTCATTAGATATCCTTCTGTGTGAAAAGTTAGCTCTCAAAAACTAGTTTTTTGTATTGAAAACGCTAATACCTTTTTGCATGAAAAAATATCTTTTTACTTCCTTTCCGATCACTTTTCAGTATGAAGTACATATATGGTCAAAATAATAGGTACACTCTATATTTCTTTTTTAAAGGCTCGTAAACGAAAATTTATTTAAATTAAAAGAAAAAACAAATGCTAATTTCTAAATACAAACGCTAATAAATACTAAAACAATAACAAAAAACAAAAATTAAATGTAGTATTTTTCAAAAAGTAAGAGAATAATCAGGAAACGGCGGACAAAATAATAAGTACATTTAGTTAAAATAATCAAAAAAGTAAAAAATTCATTTTTTTCTGCTAAATTACCTATATAAGCATATCCGCCTTTATTTTCAAGTATTTTGTTGACTCCTTTTAGCATGCTGGCAATAAACTTCCTGCAGGTCTTATCCTTATTTTCCTTATTTTTAAGAACGTCCTTTACAATTCTTTGTTTCAACTCTCCCCGGAGATTTATTTGGCCAGTCAAGAAGGGCAATATTATTATCTGGGAACCAATCCTTTACCAACTTAGAAGTATGCTTCGGATCGTTATCATGTTGGAATGTCCATCTAAGAGGCATACTTTCCACAGCATAGTTCAACAGGGGATTTTCCAAGATATCTCTGTAGTGGAATCTGATCATAGTGCCATACCACGAGAAACAACCCCAGACCATAATATTGCCGCCCCCCGTGCTTGACCGTCTTATTTGTAAAGCGAACATGGAATTCCTTACCCTTAGGGCATCGAACATTCCGGGCATAGTCGTTTCCAAATACATTAACTTGTGTTTCATCGCTCCACAACATGTTTCGCCATTTTTTTTCGCCGTCTCCTCCGGACCAATTGGAATGACTTCTTGGAAACGCCCATCTAGCCTTTAAATTTTTTTGTCTAAGCAAAGGAACTCTTCTGGCTATCCGTCCTGGTAAATGTGCTTCTTGTAGTCTACGACGAACCGTTCGCAATGAAATTACATTTCCAATATCTGCTGAAATCCCTCTTGAAGACACAAACGGGTCCTTTTTCGCAAGTGTTACAATACGGATATCTATTGTTTTTGAAGTTGTTTTTGGGTCTTCCGCGAGTTTCGACGGGTATTTTAGGCTTTATAGCATTTTGTACAAAAAATAGCGACCGGATTCATAGTTTCTGCTTTAGAACGAAGACTTTGGCCACTTTCTCTTAGTCGTGAAACAATTTTTCTCTCCTCCGGAGAACAGTGACTTTTTCGACCCATGGCTGATTTTTTTACTATATATTTTGTTATGAATAAAGATAAACAACAGTAAAATAACTTGACCTTCCAAAAAGACTACAGCAGACTGCGAAAATATTAAAGAATTGATCAATGTATTTATTATTTTGACCAAGTACTGAAATCACACTTGAACAAAACTAACTCACAATGAAAACAACGGGAAAGCTCCAGTTTTGTTTTTACTTTTAAAGGCATTACCATATTAAAGTTTTTAAAATAAAAAAGAATTGCCATGTTTACTTTCCGTTAAAGCAACTAAAATTAAACATAAAGCAAAAATAAGCAGGTGTACTTATTTTTTCGACCATATGTGTATATTTTCGGGCACTATTTTTTCGGGGTGTTTTCTCAGATACTTCTTTAAATGTTTATATAGGAACTTTTCAGATATTTCTTTATAGATTTTTGTTGTCTCTTCAGACATATTTCAAAAGTGTTTCCACCGACGCTGTATATGAGAAGATATATGTTCCTTCCCATAGATATGAAACTCCTCAAATACTTTAATATATGTGGGAAATGTCTACCCAAGTTCGTTTTTATATGAGAAACGAACCCCGTTAAAATAACAGTAACAACGTTTTCCATTACATTTGTATTAAAGTGTCTTATATACCTCTACGTATAAGAGTATACGATTGAAAGTGGTATTCATCTTGCTGATATTCAATCAATACCCAATTTTTATAAGCGAGTTGAGCAATATCATATACATTTTGTGTCATACCAAATTAGATGTAGACGTACGAATGTGTTTGAACTCATATATCACATGTGAATGTTCTAAAATTCCGTTTCAGTTTGTGCAGGAATTCCAGCAATAGAAAAATTTAAGAAAATTGTGCGGGCTGTGATAAAATTTCATGTTATTTCAATTTTGTGGGTGTCGGACCATGTCAAAACTCGCTTAATGGATGGTTATGATGTCAATTCTATACCACAAATTGATGGGGGAAATCGTTTCATTATTAATAGTGCCATTTTGATCAGTTTTCTCTATGAAAAACGTCTTGAGACACTTGCTTTTCTGTGGAACTGGACATTTTTACTTATTTTATAGAAAATTTCCTTGTAGAAGTCTGCTTTTATGGATTTTTTTCCGATACTTCGCTATGGAAAATGTCTTATGGCATTTTTCTCTCCGAAAAATGGTCATTTTAGTGGATGTACGACTACGTCAAAATGCAGCTAATCGATTATAAGCACAGTCAAAGTTCAGTTATGCTTTAAATTTTAGCAAAATATGGTTTCTTCCTATCTACGGTACACATGTGTAGAACCTGGACGTGTGTTTTTTTTTTTATAAAATACTAACGATTTTTTTTTTTTTTGCTTATATGGGAAGTGTTAAATATATTTCTGTTGTTTACCTTTTAAAAGGCCGACAGCCAAATATTTCAATCTCACATTCACAATCAAGTTTATTACTTGCATAAATCCACAAGTTTTTTGACACTTCAACCCTCGTTCCCCTTGAAATCAGGTTGCCGTATTTGTTCCGTTCAAATCAAAAAGGAAAAAGGAAGAAAAAATATCCCTTGTCTCGTCGTGTAAAGGCAATTGAAAAACGGAATAGAAAATCATTCCTCTTAGTTTCGTGTCTACCCCCAAATTGATGCCTAAATTCCTATAGACACTTCTTGCCCCATATATTGTTCCCTCACTCTTTCTTTCCCTCTTCTCTTTCCCCAACCAAGTAAGTATGTTTGGTGGTTGTTTTCTTCAAGGTAGTTATAAAGAGGAAAATACATACATAAATGGAAATTCCCCTAAATTATTTTATTTTATTAAATTTCCTTGCTTCCTTTGGCATCTGCCAGCAATTTCCACGTTCCATCCTCCCTCAATGTGCTCTATTCGAGCGTGTAACACAATAACTTCATTAGATGCGTTGCCATGCACTTCCTGCGCTCAGTTGTTGGCGCTACTCTCGGTTTTTTCTGGTCCCAGAGCTGGTTTTTTTTTAATTGTAAATTTATTTTGACTTGACTGGGAAATGTCTATATCGCAGGGAATATGGACTGATGTTAGTTTTTGTTATTGTTAAATTGTGCACTCCTGCCACAATGTCCCAGCATAAATTACTAGAATATGAAAGTTTGTTTTGAGGGGCTTAAGAATTCTAAGAGAGCTAAATGTGACGAACTAAATTTGCTTTTTATTGTTCAAAAGCTAAAACTAAACTAGTTTCGAAAGCTTCTTAAACTAAAGTCAATGTCTTTAAGCCAGTTTTAAAGGATTCCCGGAATCAATATACACTCTAGCTAAATCTTAAACTTGTTTACGTTTCCAAATGCAAGAATTGATTAAGATGAAAGTACAGTCAGAGGGCTCAGATTACGCAGTTCCGTGTTGAATAATGCTTCATCATTAACGGCCAACGAAAAACATTAAAAATGTATGAACCGGTCTGAACGAAATAACAAATACATATTTTGGATTTTCATGAACAAAACTTGCGTGCTATGGAAGTACTGTTACAAAGGATTTCAGGAGCACCACGACAATTAATGTTAAGTAATGCTACGTGATGCCGGCTTGCTTTAAAATTGTTGTTATAAACGTTCCTTTGTATTTAAATTAATTAAATATTCCACCTTCACATAACATTTGAAATGGCCCAGCGTGGCCGTACTACGTTGGGTTTCAACTTTATACAGTAGAACTCCAATTATCCGAACTCCGATCAACCGAATCGCTGATTATCCGAATCGCTTTTGTCTTGTGTAAAAAAGCTTACTTTGACCGAGATGTATAGGAAACACTGAATTTTTTTATGTCAAAAACTTATTAATGGTCTGCTAAGAAGCGAATATAAAATAAAATAAAATTAGTATTTTTATTTCCATTCGCAAAACATATCTGCGATTTCATCTGTCTCAAGGAAAACAATCTGTCTCAAGGACAGCATCAAATATAATCGAAACATAACCCTATTAGATTTTAAATTTGGATGGCACGACCAAGTTTGATTTTGTAATTGTTATAATAAATACCTGCGACTGTTCCTTTCACCCTCCAAGACAATTGAGTTGGAAGTATTTGTGTTTTATCCTCAAAGGTATGCAGAGGATTTTCAACGAACTAACATGGTTAAGGGTTCCAGTTATGTTGGGTTTTAAATGCAATTGAAGTACAATCACGATTGTTTTCAGCAATCGCATTGTAAATAGTGCTGTCTAGGGGGTGATGTTTCTGCTTTAGCCATACAATGGGTTTAAATTGCAGCCAAACGTCTTTTAATTTACAAGCAATAAGCCTTATTGAGATTCTAATACGTCTTGTATTGATTCTTAATAATCATATGGAATACAATGCAACGAAGCTATATTTCTCTCCTAAAGGTTTTAACAAAGATTAAGTATTTTTGTTTAGTATATTCTTACACGAAACTTTTACGTGCATATCTTGAGCTCAATACAAACTTAAAGGTTTCCATTTTCCCCAAAATTGTAATCATGACCTTTGCAAAATTTAAGTAAATTCGAAACAACTGGAAAATAATTTAAGTTTCCAACATATCCTATTTTCTGTTTGGTGCTCGCCAAGTTCACTGGGTGGCCCAATCCGCTGCATGCGGTAATTCGATGCTTTTTATGTATTAATTTTCACTTATTTCCATAATTAAATTGTGTATTTTACTGTTTCACTGTTACGGGTATAAATTCTTTCCTGTTTTCCTGTAGCACGACAAAATGATATCAATTATGTGTATATTTTTTTTTTGTTATTAATTAATATCAGGGTAAGTCAAACATGTCATATCATTTATTTGCTTCCCAAGAAGAAATAAAGAAACATATGATATCATCTCCATAGGGTTGTCAATCATTTAACTCCGAATGATATTCAAAACTTTTCCACCTTCATTTTTTTGTTTCCTTTTTGATTGTATCCTAACGTCATGCTCAGCGACTCTTCGGTGTGTTAATTCAAACACTTTTCACATTGTTTCCTTCTAGGTTTTATATTAAATGTTAGTTTTTCCTTATTTGCTTATAGCTTTGCTATAATTTACATATCAGCCACAGTAGTGATAGCAATGGCTTTAAGGATATCTATGAGTATGTGAGTAAGTCCATAAGTTTGCGTTATACCCATAAAATGCCTGATTAAGTTAAATTCTGCAGTTCTTATATCTTGTGCGTTTTCACCTCCTCCCCATTCACCATCACACCATCTTCGTCTTGGGGTTTGTGCTCTTTATTTATATTTTTATAACATATTATGGTGCCGTCAGAAAGTCGTTCAACACGTTCTCTTTTGCTTTCCTCTGTTGTTAGTTTTGGTTCCTCGGTCTGAGTTCATTCTCTTGCATTCTTCTTCGTTCGTTTGTTAATTTGCCATTTCAATTTATGTACATTCTTGTGAAGTTTTCTATTTTTTCTTTTTGAATTTGTAGTATTTCTTCCCTCGTTCAGTCTGGTCAGCGTTTATTTTTTCTTCATTATTATCATTGTCATCATTATTGCCGTTGTCTAATTTTTAATTTGGTTTCATATTTGTATTCCTGTTACCCTACATATCCTTGGTGCTCTCACCTCTCCCTCTCTCTGTCTTTCTCTCTTTCTCTTTCTCTGTCTCTCGCAGCACCCTTTGTTCTCTTTTTTTGGGGGGAAAAAACTGTATACTTGCCCTGTATATTTTTGTTTGTAGGGACACTATAATTGGTAATAGGCATTCGTTAAATTCGTGCAAAGATAAATTATGCAATCTTATGTATTCCAAAATTGGTATTTTAAATGATAATTCTATACTTAAAATTAAACAGGCGCAGATGAATATAAGGCCAAGCTTAATTTCATTCTCACACAACTTTTTATAGCATTTCCAAGCATTTTCATTAATTTGTGGCCAAAAACTTAATTTTTAATGGAAATTCTAAATTTAAAAGTAAACAGAGGCAAATGAATATAAGGCCACGATTAGTTTCATTCTCACAAAACCTTTTATAGCTTTTCTAAGCATTTTCGCCAATTTAACTCGTCCAAAAAATTAATTTTAAATGTTAATTCTAAATTTAAAATTAAACAGGCTCAGATGGAATATAAGGCCACGCTTAATTTCATTCTCACAAGACCAAGCATTTTCATAAATTTAATTCAGGGAAAAAAATTAATTTTAAATTCTATTTCTAAATTTTAAAGTAAACGGTTGCAAATGAATATAAGGCCATGTTTGATTTCATTCTCACAAAACCTTTTATAGGCATTTTCGTCAATTTAATTCGGGGAAAAAATTAATTTCAAACATTAATCTTAAATTTAAAAGTAAACGATGGCAAATGGATATAACGCCACGCTAAATTTCATCCTCACAAACCCGTTTTTAGCATTTCCAAGCAATTTAATCAACTTAATTTGGAAGAAAACTTAATTTTTAGTGTTAATTCTAAATTTAACAGCAAACAGTAGCAAATGAATATAAGGCCACGCTTAATTTCACAAAACCTTTTATAGCATCTCCAAGCATTTTTATCCAATTAGTTCAGATAAGTGCAATCCTATATTTAAGGATATTTTGAGCTCTGGAATAACCTTGATTTCATAACATAAAATATTCACGTAAGGACACAAAAAAAATTTAGCTGAATTTTGCTATTGAATTATTTTCTATAGGTTTATTCAGAGTAGTTGTTGCCGTATTTCCATCTTTACCAAGTTTTTTTTGCGTGCAAATCAAAAAAAAAAAAAAAAAAACGTTTTGCTGTAGCTTTTTATTCACCTAAATTTCTGAGCATCTTTATTGATATGCTTAAAGATGAAACATTATCCCCTAGCCAGTATTATTTATCATGGGATTGCTGAAATCAATCGAGACAGTGCTTCAGGCAAGTTTTGTGCATTAATGCAAAACTTACTCTGTTAAGCTATATAACTTGAATAATATGTTTGGAAAAGCTGTGGCACACTTTTAAAGTTGAAACTCCTGTTAATAGCTTCGTATGCCATGTGAACTCTGAAATCCACCATAGTCGTACTTCCTTCCTAAACATTTCCGTATATAGAAAATCATTTGGTTGTGAACTTAACTAATTTAAAAATACTTTTACAAGTATATCTTAGAAAAAAAAAAACAAATTGTGCAATCTTATCTATTCCAAAAAAACGTAGATGAATATAAGGCCGAATTTAATTTCATTATCAGAATTCTTGCGGTACTGCCAGGTAAATAATATCATAGGTCAGAGTTGCCAACTTTAAGTTTTATGGAACTTTTTACAAAATGGTGTATTTACGGCAGCCACACTTAAATTCTGCGTCAAAGTTGAATATGGTTTTTAACTGAATTAAGTTTTTTTTTTTAGGAAATATTGCTTTATGCTTTTGTTCGTCTTCAAATGTTGCCCAAAACTTGACAAGGTTTTTAAATGCCTTAATGGAGTAAAAGTTAATAAATATATTTTTGATATTATGCGGGCAGTAAAGCTTGAAGCGTGCTTCGAAGCTGCCAGGAATTTTACTTTTGCAGCTGTAATTGGTAAATGTGAGTTGATGGTGCAAAAATCTATCAAAACTTTTTAAAGGCTTCATACGGCAGACTACACTGTAGGATATGCATATTTTTTGTTTTTTTATCAATCCAACAATAAATTAAATTTAAAAATAGTTAATTATGTACAGTTTTTGAGTTTTATCCCAAGATATTGCAACAAGTAAATCTTATCATGTAGAAGTGAATTAATTGAATGAAATTATAATCGATTTGGAAGGTAAAAAGGTTAAAACTCTTCATTTGCAAAACAAAAATAAATAGCAAAGCCAAACATTAAGAGAAAATTATTGTTCATAGAGTGTGATTATCTGCGAAGATGCCACTTATAGACATAAATTTTGAGTTTGAAGAATTCCCCTTATTAATCGTTATTAATCGGAAAAAGGAGTATAGAGAATCTTATTAAAATAGTTATCATTTAATCTTTAATTATTAATAATCGCTAAAAAAAAAGTTCATATCCTGTTTCCCTATGTAGCATAAAAGTGCGGCATCTGCAATGTTTATTGAAAATCATTTTTAAGCATTTGTTTTGAAGAATTTGTATTTTTCGTAAGCGACTCTGCCGCGTTGTGCCACATACTCGCACAGTCAGGGACTAAAGTTTAAATACACTCTTAAATTTTTGAGTTTTACGAAAAGAAGACATTTCACAAAAATTTTAAATACGTAACTTTATTACACATTAGATTTGATTAAAAAGAAATTAAAAAACATTGACTTCATC